>CM019822.1:45678576-45681076 GCA_009763385.1 Coix lacryma-jobi var. lacryma-jobi | reverse complement strand
AAAATAGCGGTTCGGCCTAGCGCCGGTGCCTAGAAACAGCAGTTTGGCCTAGCGCCGAGGCTGAAAAACAGAGGTTCGCGAGGGCGCCCGGGCACGGCCAAGTCCCCGGGAAAGCCGGCTGCTTCCCACCTGCCCGGGGCAAAAACAGAAGCTAGGCAACGTGTCCTTGGTGCAAAGATGCACCCAAGTCCCCGAGACGACCTCAGAGCGAAAACAGCGGTTCGGCCTGGCGCCGGTGCCCAGAAACAGCAGTTCGGCCTGGCGCCGAGGCTGAAAAACAGGGGTTCGCGCGGGCGCCCAGGCACGGCCAAGTCCCCAGAAAAGCCAGCTGCTTCCCACATGCTCGGGGCAATAACAGAAGCTAGGCAACGTGTCCTCGGTGCAAAGACGCGCTCAAGTCCCCGGGACAAACTCGGAGCGAAAACAGCGGTTCGGCCTAGCGCCGTTGCCCAGAAACAGCAGTTCGGCCAGGCGCCGAGGCTGAAAAACAGGGGTTCCCGCGGGCGCCCGCGCACGGCCAATTCCCCGGGAAAGCCGCCTGCTTCCCACATGCCCGGGGCAAAAACAGAAGCTAGGCAACGTGTACTCGGTGCAAAGACGCGCCCAAGTCCCCGGGACGACCTCGGAGCGAAAACAGCGGTTCGGCCTGGCGTCGGTGCCTAGAAACAGCAGTTCGGCCTGGCGCCGAGGCTGAAAAACAGGGGTTCGCGCGGGCGCCCGTGCCGAGAAACAGCGGTTTGACTTGGATGGCAAGGAAGGGCTAGGACTCGCATCACGCGCGACGGACACGCGCACATAAGGCACGAGAGAAGGACTTCATGACATCGGCCAAGCACCCCTAGCGAAAACGGCCCACGATGGCCTGACACTTGGGCATGGTAGGCCAAAACCTAGCGGAAATAGGCAGCGTGAGGAAAAAACCGGGCACAACAACGTGGGCGAAAACGACCAAGTCGGCCTATGCCAAGGGCACAAAGAAACATGACAAAACGAGGCCAAAACGAGCGAAAACGGGTGAAAAACGAGCGAAAACGGGCGAAAACAGGACATAACGGGCCCAAGATGGGCCACGTCGGGCCCCAAGGCACGGATGGAAATGACCGAGTCGGTCTACGGTAAAATCATGGACAAATCGAGCGAAAACGGGCCAAAACAGGCGAAAACGGACGAAAAATGAGCGAAAACGGGCCGAAACGGGCCATGAACGGGCCGCGGGACCCGGTCCCACCTGGGTAGCTCGCGGGCACCGAGGGACTCGCCCATGGGGCCCCAGCACGAAAAGTCCAAGGTTCGGTCCATCCACGGAAACAACGACTCCCGTGCGCCTTTCTGGCCGAACACCGCGTTTCTGGGCAGAAACCAGCCAAATCTGCATATCACGTGGCTTTTGTGTGGTCCTGGAAAACGATGTAGTAAACCAAGCAAAAAACTGCAAGTAAAACTGGGAGGGGGGATGCCCCTCGCGTATAGTAGGGAGTGAGGGTTTGGCTGGCTGAGACCCTGGGCAAAACGCTGCGAAATCACTAGTTTTTTGGACGTTGCTCCAGACTGCATCCAGCGGACCCCCGGGCGCACTCCTCGGCTGCCCGGCCGGCCGGAGGCTGACCGTGGCCCGCTTCGGCGGGCTGCGGCTGGCACTGGCCGATTGGGTTAGTCTCCATGCGAGCACCACGCGACCGTGGCTGGCTTCGGCCGGCCAGGACGCATTGCACGGTGCTCGCTAGCCCAGGCGGCCTCCTGGCTGGCCGACAGCTAACCGTGGCCCGCTTTGGCGGGCTGCGGCTGGCCTTGTTTGGCTGGTTGGCCGCCGACGCGGCCATCGGCATCCATGGCTAGCTTCGGCTACCCAGGACGCACGATGGCTTGCATGCCACCCACAGCGGCCTTCTGGCCGTCGGCGCGGCTATTGGTGTCCATGGCTGGCTTCGGCTGGCCAGGACGCACGATGGCTTGCATGCCACCCACAGCGGCCTTCTGGCCACCGGCGCGGCTAGCGGTGTCCATGGCTGGCTTCGGCGGGCCAGGACGCACGACGGCTTGCAAGCCACCCATAGTGGCCTTTTGGCCGCCGGCGCGGCTATCGATGTCCATGGCTGGCTTCGGCTGGCCAGGATGCACGATGGCTTGCATGCCACCCACAGCGGCCTTCTGGTAAGGCCGCCGGCGTGGCTATCGGTGTCCATGGCTGGCTTCGGCTGGCCAGGACGCACGATGGCTTGCATGTCAGCCACATCGGCCTCTTTGCCGGCCGGTAGCCTACTATGGCCCGCTTTTGTGGGCTGTGGCTAGCCATGCTCGGCTTGGTGGCCGCCGGCGTGGCCATCGGTGTCTAGGGCTGGCTTCGGTCGCCCAGGACGCATAGTGGCCGCATGCCACCCACCGCGGCCTCCTGGCTGACCGGAAGCCTATCATGGCCTGCTTCGGCAGGCTGCGGATGGCCATGGTCGGTTGGGTGGTCGCCGGCGCGGCTATTAGTGTTCATGGTTGGCTTCGGCCGGCC
>CM019822.1:45656076-45671076 GCA_009763385.1 Coix lacryma-jobi var. lacryma-jobi | reverse complement strand
GTTCGGCCTGGCGCCGAGGCTGAAAACAGGGGTTCGCGCGGGCGCCCTCGCACGGCCAAGTCCCCGGGAAAGCCGGCTGCTTCCCACGTGTCCGGGGCAAAAATAGAAGCTAGGCAACGTGTCCTCGGTGCAAAGACGCACCCATGACCCCGGGACGACCTCGGAGTTAAAACAGCGGTTCGGCCTTGCGCCGGTGCCCAGAAACAGCAGTTCACCCTAGCGCGGAGGCTGAAAAAAAGGGGTTCGCGTGGGCGCCCGGGCATGGCCAAGTCCCCGGGAAAGCCAGCTGCTTCCCACGTGCCCAGGGCAAAAATAGAAGCTAGGCAACGTGTCCTCGGTGCAAAGACGCGCCCAAGTCCCCGGGACGACCTCGGAGTGAAAACAGCGGTTCGGCCTGGAGCTGGTGCCCAGAAACAGCAGTTTGGCCTGGCGCCGAGGCTAAAAAACAGGAGTTCGCGTGGGCGCCCGCGCCGAGAAACAGCGGTTCGACTTGGATGGCAAGGAAAGGCTGGGACTCGCATCACGCGCGACGGACACGCGCACATAAGGCACGAGAGAAGGACATCATGACATCGACCAAGCACCCCTAGCGAAAACGACCCACGGCGGCCCGACACTTAGGCACGGTAGGCCAAAACCTGGCGGAAACAGGTAGTGTGAGGAAAAAACCGGGCACAACAACGTGGGCGAAAACGACCAAGTTGGCCTATGCCAAGGGCACAAAGAAACATGACAAAACGAGGCCATAACGAGTGAAAATGGGCAAAAATAGGACATAACGGGTCCAAAACAGGCCACGTCGGGCCCCAAGGCACGGGTGGAAACGACCGAGTCGGTCTACGGCAAAATCATGGACAAATCGAGCGAAAACGGGCAAAAAACGGATGAAAAATGAGCGAAAACGGGCCATGAACGGGCTGCGGGACCCGGTCCCACCTGGGCGGCCCATGGGCACCGAGGGACCCGCCGATGGGGCCCTAGCATGAAAAGTCCAAGGTTCGGTCCATCCACGGAAACAACGACTCCCGTGCGCCTTTCTGGCCGAACACCGCGTTTCTGGGCAGAAACCAGCCAAATCTGCATATCATGTGGCTTTTGTGTGGTCCTGGAAAACGATGTAGTAAACCAAGCAGAAAACTGCAAGTAAAACTGGGAGGGGGGATGCCCCTCGGGTATAGTAGGGAGTGAGGGTTCGGTTGGCTGAGACCCTGGGCAAAATGATGCAAAACCACTAGTTTTTCGGGCGTTGCCCCAGACTACATCCAGCGGACCCCCGGGCGCACTCCTCGGCTGCCCGGCCGGCCGGAGGCTGACCGTGGCCCGCTTCGATGGGCTGCGGATGGCACTGGCCGATCGGGTTAGTCTCCATGCGGGCACCACGCAACCGTGGCTGGCTTCGGCCGGCCACGACGCATTGGACGGTGCTCGCTAGCCTAGGCAGCCTCCTGGCCGGCCGACAGCTAACCGTGGCCTGCTTCGGCGGGCTACGGCTGGCCATGTTCGGCTGGTTGGCCGCCAGCGCGGCCATCGGCATCCACGGCTGGCTTCGGCTAGCCAGGACGCACGATGGCTTGCATGCCACCCACAGCGGCCTTCTGGCCGCCGGCGCGACTATCGGTGTCCATGGCTGGCTTCAGCTGGCCAGGACGCACGATGGCTTGCATGCCACCCATAGCGGCCTTTTGGCCGCCGGCGTGGCTATCGGTGTCCATGGCTGGCTTCGGTTGGCCAGGACGCACGATGGCTTGCAAGCCACCCACAGTGGCCTTTTGGCCGCCCGCGCGGCTATCGGTGTCCATGGCTGGCTTCGGCTGGCCAGGATGCACGATGGCTTGCATGCCACACACAGCGGCCTTCTGGTAAGGCCGCTAGCACGGCTATTGGTGTCCATGGCTGCTTCGGCTGGCCAGGACGCACGATGGCTTGCATGCCAGCCACAGCGGCCTCTTTGCCGGCCGGCAGCCTACTATGGCCCGCTTTTGTGGGCTGTGGCTAGCTGTAACATCGATAGCCACAGCGGCTTCTTTGCCGGCCGGCAGCCTACAAATGTATGCTCTCTCTCTTGATAATCCTCCTTCATGCCACACAAATGTCCACTATCTTGTTGTTGAAGTTATGCTTTGCTCTCGGTTGTAATTCGAAAACCAACCCCAACTGCTTTGTGAACTCCTTGTCCGTAAACCTTCTTGACATATTTCCTTTTCCATTACTTAACCATATACTTTAGGTGCTTCTAAAATCTCCGGAGGAGATTTCTTTAAGGGGGAGGAGCTGTAACACCCCCGGTGTTAAGCGTTAATTAAAACTCTAAGTATGGCAGTTAGTATGCACAATCATCTAATGTCCTGGCATATAAGCATATCATGTGTGATGATTTCCATGTTTGATTATGTGTGTTGTATGAATGTGTTATGTGTGTCATATGAAATGACTACTCAAAACCAAACTAAAGAAAACTCTGGTTAATTCTAAAATGAATTTTCTGAAATAAACTTGAGGTAACTAAGGTACTATTTGTTGGGTCAACTTTTACTCTAATCAATAGTGAGGTTGGTTGCTTGTAATGAACACCAAAAGACCCCTAATTAAATTCCTTAAGATTTGAAGGTTCAAAATTAGCAAAAACCCTAATTTAGGATTTATTGGGATCATCGCTTTGACCAGCTTTGAGAGGATATTTAGAGAGCTCGCATGACAGTGAGACCTAAATAAAAGTTGTAGTAAAGATCAAGAGGAACAAACTTCATTTAATAGCCAAGACCTGGATCGGTTTCAAAAATAGCAAAACAGGGCTCCCAAGATCAGATTTAGTGCTGATTTTATGGTTCCAAAAATTAGAATTTTGGGCACCGTAGAGTTTTTATTGATAATTATTGTCTCGCCAACAATTGGGAATTTGACCAAGCCTCTTTAAGCAAAGTCAGAGCACTTGTCAAGACGACGACAACAAATCAAGTCTCATCAGAATTGGTGTTCATTAGGACAGTAGTCGCAATTTTAGGAAATAGCAAAGATTTTCGGCGGGGGAATCAATTGGATGGAGTTCTTAAGTTAAAAAAGGGGCAGCAGCTCCTCTCTTCTCCTATACGCTCTCTCCCTCCCCTTCTTCAGCTCTCTCTCTCTCCCTCTCAACCATGGCAGCAGCCATGGCTGCTCCTCCTCCTCTCCCATGGTGTGCAGCAAGGCAGCAGCAGCTTTGCCCTCTTCTCCTCTTCCTTCCCCAAACCCTAGCCATGGTGCCCTCCGCCCTTCTCCGCATGGCAGCAGCCCCTTCAGCGCCCAAAACCCTAGCCATGGCTGCCCCCCCCCCCGCTTCCTCTACAAGCTCCATGGCAGCAGCAGCTCCTCCTCCCATTCCCCCTTCCTATGGCAGCAGTGTAATCTCTGATTGATGTATTAATTTCATAATTTAAATTAAGCTTTCTATAGATTTGGTCAATACAAAAGTTGTAAATAATTGCATGATCTACGTGCTGTTAAAATTTCGTGATTTTTGGCTCAGAAATTTAGGAGATACAACTGTTTAAAGTTGGGGTTCAGAAATAGTTGCTCTCTAGAATTCCTAGAGCAGATTCTGTAAATATGTATGCTTGACCCTTGTAATTTATGAATCATGTTATGGTGAATAAAGATGATAGGTAGATAATTTCATAAGCTTTCTAGAATGTCTTGTTGGATGTCTTTTGGAGTTATGTAGCTCTAGTTATGATTTAATTACTTAGCTGTTGATTGTATGTCTAGCTATGCTGAAATGGCTGCAGAAGCAGTTTCTGTTGTGGTTATGGTTTTGTAATATAAATCATGTTTTCTGTGGATAAGTATAATATAAAAGTTATAGATAACTTATATATCTAGCTTGTGTTAAATTTTCATGAGTTTTGGTCAAATGGGTTAGGAGTTATGGTTGTGCAAATTCAGTTTCAGAAATAGGTGCTCCCTGCAATTTGTGAACCATATTTGTGAAATGCAATAATTTGGCCATGTTAACTTGAGATTCATGCTGATATGTTCAAAGATGATTGGTAGGAAATTTTATAAGCTTTCTAGATTGTCTTGATTCATATCTTTTGGATGAGTATAGCTTCAGTTATGATCCAAGTAATCAGCTGCTATTGCAGTCCAAAAATTGATATGTCAATATGCTAAATGGACTGTATGTATGGTTTCTGTTGGAGTGGTTACTTCATGATGTAGATTTTGTTTTATATAGTTATGATCTATAAAAAAGTTGTAGATAATTCCCATATCTTGCTTGTCCTAAAATTTTATCATTTTAGGACAAGTGGTTTGAGAGTTATGGCTTCTGCAAATCTGATGACAGGTTTTGCCCACAATCTGTCCAGATCTGAATGTGTGGCTTGTTTCACCTAATAAGTTGGAATTCATGCTTAGGTGTTAATATAAAAGTTTTAGACAACTTACATATCTAGCTTGTGTTCAATTTTGATGAATTTAGGTCAAGTGGTATAGGAGTTATAGCCTGTGCAATTTCAGTGTCCAGTTTTGCTTGCTCTCTGGACAGATCTGAAAGAGTGGATTGTTTAGCTTAGATAAGCTTTGAATCATCCTGTGATGTTAATATATGAGTTGTAGTGCTCTTCATATACTTTATAAATTGTCTTAGATCATATTTGTTGGAGTTCAACAACTTGAGTTATAGCTGTTTTACCTTAGATGGCTAAATCTGTCCAAGTCTGGACAGAGATGCCTTCCTTGTTTTGTTTGGCTATGATAACTTGTGAATTACCTTAGGTGGATAGTAAATGGTTTAATTAGAACTAATACATGGTTATACTCTGATGATCAACTTAAACATTTTAATGACCTTTGTTAAGTATAGCACTTAGTCACTCAACCACATAATATAATAACAAAAGCATAAACCTAAATCACTTTGCTAATTGGTCTCTATTAATTAAGGTACTTAAATGTTGTTTATTGATTGACCTATGTTAGAATTAACCTTCCTGTCCTAGTAATCTTTTGCTTCATGATTCTGTCTTGCATAGAGTTGGTTGGCTATGCCACACACTTGATCTTATTGGTGTATTGCTTGGCTGCAGGATCAGTTTTTTTGTTGAGTTGTTGTTCCACTATGTAAGCCCTATTTTTCTAAAAAGATGGCAAATACCAAAGTTATAGTTAACTTCTACATCTAGCTTCTTCTGAAAGTGCATGATTTAAGGCCAGCTAGATAGGAGTTATAGATTTTCTAAGTTACCAGATCAAGTCTGTTCTACTTTCTGGACGAATTTGAGAAAGTAAGCTGTTTCAGTTATTTAACTTGTGAATCACTTGCTAACTATAATAAGAAAGTTGTAGTAAACTTCTATATCTAGTTTTTCCTAAAATTTCATGATGTTAGGCCTATTAGACTGAGAGTTATGGATTTTATAGTATTCGGGTCAAATCTGTCCTCCCTTCTGGACTGATCAGAGAAATGAAGTTGTTGAGCTGTTTTAACTAGGAAATCACCTATTGACCATAAAAAGAAACTTGTAGTAGATTTCTTGAGCTGTCTAAATTGTTAAGGATCATATCTTTTAACGACCTAGAACTCCAGTTATAGCTGTTTAAAGTTGGATGATCAAATCTGTCCAGAATCTGGATAGGGATGTTTGCCCAAGTTGTTTGACCTAAATTGCTGTAGAATCAACTCCAGTTCATAATAACAAAAGTGTAGGTAATTAGATAAGCTTTCCGAAAAGTCTAGGTTCATAGTTTGAAATATTGTGAAACTCCAGATATGGCTGTTCTTTGTGCAGTATTGGAATCTGTCCAAATCCTGTATAGAACTTCTTCTTTGCACTGTTTGACCTTGTTAAGTCTAGAATCAACCTTCAGTGTTAATAACAAGTTTGTAGACATTTAGATAAGCTTTCCAAATTATCCTCGATCATCATTTTTGGAGGTCTAGAACTCTAGTTATGGATAGATAAAGTTGATTGTACAAATCTGTCCAAAATCTGGACAACAGTGATTGATTGTATTGTTTGACTTAGTTAATTCTCGGATCACTTAAAGATGTTAAAAATGAAGTGGTAGCTAACTTGATAAACTTTCAAAAATTCAATATAACCTTATCCTTGCTGAGGGTGAACTAGAATAGTCTGCTCCAACAACTGTAAAAAAAAAGTTAATAAACAATTAAGTTTTGCTTTGCACCGTGTATGGTTAAAGTCTTGATTGAAAACCATGGGACATCCCCACTCCGAGGTCCCATAGCAGTGGATGAAGCTTGTGATACACTCTTAAACACTTTAGTTAATCCATCTAATGATATTTTATGAAAATGACACACTACCCTAGGAACACTACTTGGTAAGTTGCAAGTTGGTTTTGTTGTTTTGAAACTCTACCGTGAAGGAAAGTTGTACTCGACCTTTCTTATCTTGTGTTAATTTTTGTTATGCATTTGTTTGTCCTGCACCTTAGCATGCATTGCATCATACTAAAGCATGCATCATTGTATGCGTGTAGTTCATACGCGAGAGTCGATGGTCGTGTTGAGCAAGCTTCAGAAGGTTGTGTCGAGTAAGCTTCAGATCGAGGTGGTCCAGTTGATCAAGCCTTAGAAGGAGAACTTCGTAAGACAAGCTTCTGCGAGATGGTTCAAACTTCAAGTCTTTAAGGAACTAACTTCTGTGGATCTTTCAGAGATCCTAGTCTTCTCTGCAACACAGGCAAGCCCCGGTGCATACACCCACTCTCTGTTTTACAAATACTTTATTACACTATAGGTCTTGTGAAATGTGCATTAAGTAAGTAGGAGTTGAATGAAACCGTTGCTGCATGAATACCTTGGATTTCCAGATAATCGCCTAATGATATCCTATCAATAGTGATAAGACGATCTCAAATGCTTAGCAATGCTTAGACTTCGGTAGAAGTCAATCGTTGGTTTCATCGTTCGCGGGATATTGGTTTTACCTTTTCTCTCTTCGACTGTGTCTATGGGTCGTGAGAACCCTAATATGATGGTAATATTCAAATTGAGACGGGGCGGGTAACTTGCACAGGAATGGAGTCCTGGTGTAGTGTTTCCGCCTGTGTCGCTTAGGACCCGTCCGCTGTTGGCCCGTTGGATCGAGAACTATTTGTTAGTACTGGTCATATGCTTCGGTAAGCCCTACTGTGGCTATGCTCTTACTGGAATGGCGCACCCGCGCACTGGGAGTGGAGAGATGGCGGGAGTAGCGTGTACCCACCCTGCTCGTGCTGTCGATGGACGTACTCATCAAAGGCGTGTAGGGCGGTGGTGTACTGTACTTCCGGGTGGCGCGGCTCCGGTCCGGTCTGAGCGGATCCACGGGACGGTTGATATATGCAGGTTCAGTCTTGCATATGTCGTGTGATAAGGAAGCCCCAGCTGGGTAGATCAAGCGGTTCGAATCGTCGTTTGCTCCACGAGAAAAGGAGACTCGTCCTCGCACCCTCAGCGTAGCTTAATCAAGTGAAGATGATGGCAAGAAAAGTTTATCACGAGATGTGATGCTTAATCAAGTGATTGAATTAGATAGGTGCAAAGTGGATACTGCTTAATCACTTAATGCACCGCTAAAACTTGAAAATAGGATGAACTAGTAGAAAGCTTTTCTGCAAAGCTCTTCTCTCCTGCTAGCCTCACTACATCCCTTAAGCCAGCATGCCCTTGGAGTCTTTTTCTTAGTCGGGTAAGTCTTGTTGAGTACCTTCATGTACTCAGGGTTTGTTAATCCCCTGTTGCAGGTTTTAGCTTGTGGTGTTGATCTAGATTCTGTCTGTGGGCTCGACATGATCCGGTGGTTCTCCCTTCGACTTGGGTGCTCTACCTAAGTCAGGCTCTGTAGTGTTGCTTTTCTTCCGCAATCCAAGTTAACATTATTTGAAATAGTAACTTATTCATGTTTTGTAAATTTTATCTTACCTTGCTTCCGCACTCCGATGTTAATTTTTGTATCAGCTGTTGTAATGTTGTGGTTATTTCACTCGTATTGAGGATGATCCTATAACTCGTGGATAATTCGGGGTTCTCTCGGGGACACCCGACGGATCTTTCCAGTAAAGTGGTATGCGTGCACGGTCATCAGAGCTCTGGGAGATGATGATGTGTGCAGGTGGGCCACATTGCCGGGAGGTTCTGCCACAAATGGTATCAGAGCAGGATCCTCTTCGAAGGTGGGATAGTTACAACATTACTTCTGAAAAACTTCAAAATGATTTCTTAATCTAAAAGTTTTTTTGAATGTAACAAACTAAAAATGCTCTTTCCTCAATTTAGTGCTGAAGAACCTTGTGAAGCTACTAGTGACTCCAACAGTAGACACTAGGAAAGCTAATGTATAAAGTATAGCCCTATATCTAACTAATATAATGGAGGTAGAAAACTCCTAATAGTGAGAGGCCGTATAGGACGAGCATACATGATATCGTGCATAACAATAAAATAATGTGCTAGACTTTCTCCTCTAATTCTGAGAGTAGCTATGATTCCCTAATAAAGATTCGTCCCTAGATACTATTACCCCTTTACTAAGTTCGGATCCTTGAGAACTTTGGATATCCTTATATATTTCACTACACAAAACTAGAATCATGGTAACCTCCTTGGTTCTTCCTTGATGTGCATGTCAGGTCTTAAATTGACATGTGCTATTTGTTTGATACCGTGAAAACAACGAATGGTGGTCGAAAGTTACTGAGATTGTGTCCTACGAAGGAACCATGATCCGTGGACTGGATAAAGGCGTCGAAACTTAGGGTCACCTATGGACGCATATGGTGTTACTGCTGGGCGCTCGCTAATATCCAGGCCATTGGTCATGATTCTTTCTAGCTCACCATTAACGTACTTTCATTTCTGGACGCCCAAAATGGAATTCCGAGCCCTATTCCTCATAGTTTTCTTTAAACCCTTGTAATTATAACCAACTCTCGATTTGGTTATAATTTCCTCAATACGAGATGAGAGTTATAGAAGTTGTGCTCTATTGTGGTGCCATGATTGTGACCACGGTGCCGCGACGGAACCCGAAGAATCTTGTGTGCCGGCTTACACAAGATTCCGCTAGGCGCGCGCTGGTATCGAGGTCAGCAGTCATGATCCATTATAGCCCGCGACCAATGTATGCTCTCTCTCTTGATAATCCTCCTTCATGCCACACAAATGTCCACTATCTTGTTGTGGAAGTTATGCTTTGCTCTCGGTTGTAATTCAAAAACCAACCCCAACTGCTTTGTGAACTCCTTATCCGTAAACCTTCTTGACACATTTCCTTTTCCATTACTTAACCATATACTTTAGGTGCTTCTAAAATCTCCGGAGGAGATTTCTTTAAGGGGGAGGAGCTGTAACACCCCCGGTGTTAAGCGTTAATTAAAACTCTAAGTATGGAGGTTAGTATGCATAATCATCTAATGTCATGGCATATAAGCATATCATGTGTGATGATTTCCATGTTTGATTATGTGTGTTGTATGAATGTGTTATATGTGTCATATGAAATGACTACTCGAAACCAAACTAAAGAAAACTCTGGTTAATTCTAAAATGAATTTTCTGAAATAAACTTGAGGCAACTAAGGTACTATTTGTTGGGTCAACTTTTACTCTAATCAATAGTGAGGTTGGTTGCTTGTAATGAACACCAAAAGACCCCTAATTAAATTCCTTAAGATTTGAAGGTTCTAAATTTGCAAAAACCCTAATTTAGGATTTATTGGGATGATCGCTTTGACCAGCTTTGAAAGGATATTTAGAGAGCTCGCATGATAGTGAGACCTAAATAAAAGTTGTAGCAAAGATCAAGAAGAACAAACTTCATTTAATAGCCAAGACCTGGATCGGTTTCAAAAATAGCAAAACAGTGTTCCCAAGATCAGATTTAGTGCTGATTTTATGGTTCCAAAAATTAGAATTTCGAGCACCGCAGAGTTTTTGTCGATAATTATTGTCTCGCCAACAATTAGGAATTCGACCAAGCCTCTTTAAGCAAAGTCAGAGCACTTGTCAAGACGATGACAACAAATCAAGTCTCATCAGAATTGGTGTTCATTAGGACAGTGGTCGCAATTTTAGGAAATAGCAAAGATTTTCGGCGGGGGAATCAATTGGATGGAGTTTCTTAAGTTAAAAAAAAGGGGCAGCAGCTCCTCTCTTCTCCTATACGCTCTATCCCTCCCCTTCTTCAGCTCTCTCTCTCTCCCTCTCAACCATGGCAGCAGCCATGGCTGCTCCTCCTCCTCTCCTCCTCTCCCATGGTGTGCAGCAAGGCAGCAGCAGCTTTGCCCTCTTCTCCTCTTCCTTCCCCAAACCCTAGCCATGGCGCCCTCCTCCCTTCTCCGCATGGCAGCAGCCCCTTCAGCGCCCAAAACCCTAGCCATGGCTGCCCCTCCCCCCCCCGCTTCCTCTCCAAGCTCCATGGCAGCAGCAGCTTCTCCTCCCATTCCCCCTTCCTATGGCAGCAGTGTAATCTCTGATTGATGTATTAATTTCGTAATTTAAATCAAGCTTTCTGTAGATTTGGTCTATACAAAAGTAGTAAATAATTGCATGCTCTACGTGCTGTTAAAATTTCGTGATTTTTGGCCTAGTAATTTAGGAGATACAACTGTTTAAAGTTGGGGTTCAGAAATAGTTGCTCTCTAGAATTCCTAGAGCAGATTCTGTAAATGTGTATGCTTGACCCTTATAATTTATGAATCATATTATGGTGAATAAAGATGAAGGTTAGATAATTTCATAATCTTTCTAGAATGTCTTGTTGCATGTCTTTTGGAGTTATGTAGCCCTAGTTATGATTTAATTACTTAGCTGTTGATTGTATGTCTAGCTATGCTGAAATGGCTGCAGAAGCAGTTTCTGTTGGGGTCATGGTTTCGTAATATAAATCATGTTTTCTGTGGATAAGTATAATATAAAAGTTATAGATAACTTACATATCTAGCTTGTGTTAAATTTTCATGAGTTTTGGTCAAATGGGTTAGGAGTTATGGTTGTGCAAAGTTCAGTTTCAGAAATTTGTGCTCCCTGCAATTTCTGAACCATATTTGAGAAATGCAATAATTTGGCCATGTTAACTTGAGATTCAAGCTGATATGTTTAAAGATGATTGGTAGGCAATTTTGTAAGATTTCTAGATTGTCTTGATTCATATCTTTTGGATGAGTATAGATTCAGTTATGATCCAAGTAATCAGCTGCTATTGCAGTCCAAAAATTGATATGTCAATATGCTAAATGGACTGCATGCATGGTTTCTGTTGGAGTGGTTACTTCGTGATGTAGATTTTGTTTTCTGTAGTTATGATCTACAAAAAAGTTGTAGGTAATTCTCATATCTTGCTTGTCCTAAAATTTTATCATTTTAGGCCAAGTGGTTTGAGAGTTATGGCTTCTGCAAATCTGATGACAGGTTTTGCCCACATTCTGTCCAGATCTGAATGTGTGGCTTGTTTCACCTAATAAGTTGGAATTCATGCTTAGGTGTTAATATAAAAGTTTTAGACAACTTACATATCTAGCTTGTGTTAAATTTTGATGAATTTAGGTCAAGTGGTATAGGAGTTATAGCCTGTGCAATTTCAGTGTCCAATTTTGCTTGCTCTCTGGACAGGTCTGAAAGAGTGGATTGTTTGGCTTAGATAAGCTTTTAATCATCCTGTGATGTTAATATATGAGTTGTAGTGCTCTTCATATACTTTCTAAATTGTCTTAGATCATATTTGTTGGAGTTCAATAACTTGAGTTATAGCTGTTTTACCCTAGATGGCTAAATCTGTCCAAGTCTGGACAGAGATGTCTTCCTTGTTTTGTTTGGCTATGATAACTTGTGAATTACCTTAGGTGGATAGTAAATTGTTTAATTAGAACTAATACATGGTTATACTCTGATTATCAACTTAAACATTTTAATGACCTTTGTTAAGTATAGCACTTAGTCACTCAACCACATAATATAATAACAAAAGCATAAACCTAAATCACTTTGCTAATTGGTCTCTATTAATTAAGGTACTTAAATGTTGGTTAGAGATTGACCTATGTTAGAATTAACCTTCCTGGCCTAGTAATCTTTTGCTTCATGATTCTGTCTTGCATAGAGTTGGTTGGTTATATATGGCTATGGTATTTGATCAAGAGATACACTTGATCTTATTGGTGTATTGCATGGCTGCAGGATCAGTTTTTTTGTTGAGTTGTTGTTCCACTATGTAAACCCTATTTTTCTAAAAAGATGGCAAATACCAAAGTTATAGTTAACTTCTACATCTAGCTTCTTCTGAAAGTGCATGATTTAAGGCCAGCTAGATAGGAGTTATAGATTTTCTAAGTTACCAGATCAAGTCTGTTCTACTCTCTGGACGAATTTGAGAAAGTAAGCTGTTTCAGTTATTTAACTTGTGAATCACTTGCTAACTATAATAAGAAAGTTGTAGTAAACTTCTATATCTAGTTTTTCCTAAAATTTCATGATGTTAGGCCTATTAGACTGAGAGTTATGGATTTTATAGTATTCAGGTCAAATCGGTCCTCCCTTCTGGACTGATCAGAGAAATGAAGTTGTTGAGCTATTTTAACTAGGAAATCATCTCTTGACCATGAAAAGAAACATGTAGTAGATTTCTTGAGCTTTCTAAATTGTTAAGTATCTTATCTTTTAATGACTTAGAACTCCAGTTATAGCTATTTAAAGTTGGATGATCAAATCTGTCCAGAATCTGGATAGGGATGTTTGCCCAAGTTGTTTGACCTAAATTGCTATAGAATCAACTCAAGTTCATAATAACAAAAGTGTAGCTAATTAGTTAAGCTTTCCGAAAAGTCTAGGTTCATAGTTTGAAATATTGTGAAACTCCAGATATGGCTGTTCTTTGTGCAGTATTGGAATCTGTCCAAATCCTGTATAGAACTTCTTCTTTGCACTGTTTGACCATGTTAAGTCTAGAATCAACCTTCAGTATTAATAACAAGTTTGTAGACATTTAGATAAGCTTTCCAAATTGTCCTCGATCATTATTTTTGGAGGTCTAGAACTCTAGTTATGGATAGATAAAGTTGATTGTACAAATCTGTCCAAAATCTGGACAACAGTGATTGATTGTATTGTTTGACTTAGTTAACTCTCGGATCACTTAAAGATGATAAAAATGAAGTGGTAGCTAACTTGATAAACTTTCAAAAAGTCATTATAACCTTATCCTTGATGAGGGTGAACTAGAATAGTCTGCTCCAACAGCTGTAAAAAAAAGATAATAAACAATTAAGTTTTGCTTTGCACCGTGTGTGGTTAAAGTCTTGATTGAAAACCATGGGACATCCCCACTCCGAGGTCCCATGGCAGTGGATGATGCTTGTGATACACTCTTAAGCACTTTAGTTAATCCATCTAATGATATTTTATGAAAATGACACACTACCCTAGGAACTCTAGTTGGTAAGTTGCAAGTTGGTTTTGTTGTTTTGAAACTCTACCGTGAAGGAAAGTTGTACTCGACCTTTCTTATCTTGTGTTAATTTTTGTTATGCATTTGTTTGTCCTGCACCTTAGCATGCATTGCATCATACTAAAGCATGCATCATTGTATGCGTGTAGTTCATACGCGAGAGTCGATGGTCGTGTTGAGCAAGCTTCAGAAGGTTGTGTCGAGTAAGCTTCAGATCGAGGTGGTCCAGTTGATCAAGCCTTAGAAGGAGAACTTCGTAAGACAAGCTTCTGCGAGATGGTTCAAACTTCAAGTCTTTAAGGAACTAACTTCTGTGGATCTTTCAGAGATCCTAGTCTTCTCTGCAACACAGGCAAGCCCCGGTGCATACACCCACTCTCTGTTTTACAAATACTTTATTACACTATAGGTCTTGTGAAATGTGCATTAAGTAAGTAGGAGTTGAATGAAACCGTTGCTGCAAGAATACCTTGGATTTCCAGATAATCCTCTGATGATATCCTATCAATAGTGATAAGACGATCTCAAATGCTTAGCAATTCTTAGACTTCGGTAGAAGTCGATCGTTGGTTTCATCGTTCGCGAGATATAGGTTTTACCTTTTCTCTCTTCGACTCTGTCTATGGGTCGTGAGAAGCCTAATATGATGGTAATATTCAAACTGGGACCGGGCGGGTAACTTGCACAAGAATGGAGTCCTGGTGTAGTGTTTCTGCCTGTGTCGCTTAGGACCCGTCCGCTGTTGGCCCGTTGGATCGAGAACTATTTGTTAGTACTGGTCACATGCTTCGGTAAGCCCTACTGTGGCTATGCTCTTACTGGAATGGCGCACCCGCGCACTAGGACTGGAGAGATGGCGGGAGTAGCGTGTACCCACCCTGCTCGTGCTGTCGATGGACGTACTCATCAAAGGCGTGTAGGGCGGTGGTGTGCTGTACTTCCGGGTGGCGCGGCTCCGGTCTGGTCTGAGTGGATCCACGGGACGGTTGATATATGCAGGTTCAGGCTTGCATATGTCGTGTGATAAGGAAGCCCCAGCTGGGTAGATCAAGCGGTTCGAATCGTCGTTTGCTCCAGGAGAAAAGGAGACTCGTCCTCGCACCCTCAGCGTAGCTTAATCAAGTGAAGATGATGGCAAGAAAAGTATATCATGAGATGTGATGCTTAATTAAGTGATTGAATTAGATAGGTGCAAAGTGGATACTGCTTAATCACTTAATGCACCGCTAAAACTTGAAAATAGGATGAACTAGTAGAAAGCTTTTCTGCAAAGCTCTTCTCTCCTGCTAGCCTCACTACATCCCTTAAGCCAGCATGCCCTTGGAGTCTTTTTCTTAGTTGGGTAAGTCTTGTTGAGTACCTTCATATACTCAGGGTTTGTTAATCCCCTGTTGCAGGTTTTAGCTTGTGGTGTCGATCTAGATCATGTCCGTGGGCTCGACATGATCCGGTGGTTCTCCCTTCGACTTGGGTGCTCTACCTAAGTCAGGCTCTGTAGTGCTGCTTTTCTTCCGCAATCCAAGTTAAGATTATTTGAAATAGTAACTTATTCATGTTTTGTAAATTTTATTTTACC
>CM019822.1:45631076-45646076 GCA_009763385.1 Coix lacryma-jobi var. lacryma-jobi | reverse complement strand
CCATGGCCGGCTTCGGCTGGCCAGGATGCACGATGGCTTGCATGCCACCCACAGCGGCCTTCTGGTAAGGCCACCGGTGCGGCTATCGGTGTCCATGGCTGGCTTCGGCTGGCCAGGACGCACGATGGCTTGCATGCTAGCCACAGCAGCCTCTTTGCCGGCCGGCAGCCTACTATGGCCCGCTTTTGTGGGCTGTGGCTAGCCATGGTCGCCTTGGTGCCCACCGGCGTGGCCAACAGTGTCTAGGGCTGGCTTCGGTCACCCAGGACGCACGGTGGCCGCATGCCACCCATCGTGGCCTCCTGGCTGACCGGAAGCCTATCGTGGCCTGCTTCGGCGGGCTGCGGATGGCCATGGTCGGTTGGGTGGTCGCCGACGCGGCTATTAGTGTTCATGGTTGGCTTCGGCTGGCCGGGACACATTGCACTTTGGCCGCATGCCACTGGACCATTTTTGGGGACTCGTGACCTCCTGGCTGACCGGAAGCCTATCGTGGCCTGCTTCTGTGGGCTACGGATGGCCATGGTCGGTTGGGTGGTCGCCGGCGCGGCTATTACTGTTCGTGGTTGGCTTCGGCCGGCCGGGACACATTGCATTTTGGCCGCATGTCTCTGGACCATTTTTGGGGACTCGCGACCTCCTGCCTGACCGGAAGCTTATCGTGGCCTGCTTCGGCGGGCTGCGGATGGCCATGGTCGGTTGGGTGGTCGCCGGCACGGCTATTAGTGTTCGTGGTTGGCTTCGGCCGACCGGGACACATTGCACTTTGGCCGCATGCCTCTGGACCGTTTTGGGGGACTTGCGACCTCTTGGCTAACCGGAAACCTATCGTTGCCTGCTTCGGCGGGCTGCGGATGGCCATGGTTGGTTGGGTGGTCGCCGGCTGTGACACCCTAAAAATCAATTTTGAGAAATTAGGAATTAATATGATTTTATTCATTTATTTTCCATGAAACATATAGCCCAAATAATAATTTTTGGTGAATTAATAAAATATCTTGGGACTTAGAAACATTTTTGTTGCACTCATGCTGGAGCATAATATTTTGTTTGAGTGTAGGAATAGTGTTGAGTGGTTTGAATTCAAGTTAGATTTGAATTTGAGCAAGTTTTCAAAAGGAAATAAAAGAAAAGGCTTTTCTTTTCTTCTTTTTCTCCCTTTCGCTTTTGGCCCAGCCGGACGATGCGGCCCAGCCCGCACCGCCCTTCCCCTCTCCTTTCTCCCCGCGCCCGCTTGGCCCAGCTCCCCTCCGTGCGGCCCGCTCCGCACGCCCGCAGGTCCCGCGCGCGCAGCGCCCCGCCGCTCGCCTCCTCCTGCTGACCACTGGGCCCCGCGTGTCAGCCGCGCCGCCCCCGCCTGCCACCCTGGCCCCTCCTGTCAGTGATGGGCTCTTCCCCTACCTCGTGACGGCTCGCGTCTGCGCCGCCGTTGCCATCTTCTCTCCCAAAACCGCCGGTTGAGTGGCCTTGATGGCCACTCGGCTTTCAATCCGGCTCGGTGGAGTCTCTCCCGACCGCCACCGCTCCTCCCTGAACCCTATAAAGCCTGGGGCGAGGCCCCGAGTCCTCCCCCTCACACCCACTCGCCCCACCGATCCCCGCCGCCGTCGAGAAGCCCTGCCCAGCCGCTTGGAGCCCCAGCCGAGCTCGTCCAGGTGACGCCGCGGCCGCCCAAGGAGCCCCGTACCTCTTTCTTCGCTCGTTTGCGCGTAACCGAGCCTCATCGGAGTTCTTCTCCTTTTGCAGAACTGCTCCACCGCCGTTGTCATCATGGTGAGCCTCTCAGCCGAAGCCGAGCCCGCAGTGGTGCTCGTCGTCGCATCCGCATCCCTCTGGTGTAGCCTGCGTAGCCAGCCGAGGCCTGGAGCGCCCTCCGGCATGCTCCAGGGCTGCGGCCATGGCGCGCCGCCATGCTCCGGTGGCGGCGCCGCCCGCCGCCGCCTTGCGCCGCTCTGAGCCGCCTGCGCCGTCCGATCTGCTACGGACGGCTAGGATTAGAAGCGCCCCCGAAGGGTTATGAGCCGGGTCCACAGACCCGTGAACCTGCGTCCTGCGCACAGTCCACCGCCAGCGTGGTGGACCCAGCCTACCCGCTCGCGACGCGTGGCGCTGAGTCAGCGCCTGCGCAGCAGTCGATGGCGTTTTGATGAAAACCCCCTGATCTTTTTGAAAATCAACCCGCAGTCCACCCCAATTCAAAAGAGTTTCTTTTAGGTCTTGTTTTCTTTCGGTTTAGCCCCTGAACTCTCTGGTTTTTGAACCCGCAATCCAGAAAGCACGTTTTCACGTGCTAGCCCCCGCTGGCTATGTTTAATTGCGTTTAGGTCCTCGGTTTTCACGAGTTAGCCCCTAGGCAAATATTTTTATTTACAAAATAGCCCCTGAAACTTGTTTTCATCATAACTTTCTCGTTTTTAATCCGATTGGAGTGATCTTTAAGTTCATGTGATCGTATCGACGAGTAGAATAGTTTTATATATGTATCTCTAACTATTTTTGTTGCTTGGTGTACTATTCTAATAAAAGTATATTTTATTGCATGTAATGACTGTTTGGATGCTATGATTGGTGATTTTATATCGAGTCTAGACGGTGACGTGTTGGAGGAGCAAGTTTCTCAAGAGCAGTTCCAGGACCAAGCGTGTGACCAAGGCAAGTATAACCTACGGTTTCCTTGTTACCTATCAACTGCAAGACTAAATATTCATTATGCAAGTGTCATAACTTGATGAACCATAGGACAACCCTGGTTTCCCTTGATCATATTACCTTGTGCCTATGGGAAGGTTTTGCATAATATGACTAGAAATGCTACGCGCTATATAATTGTTAAATGTTTAATATTGATTAATGACTATGGAACAAATGTTAAAAGAGGCTTTTTACCACTTTTAGGGCACTGGAGCATGTTGTTCGCTCAGTGACCCACCCTAGGGACTATCTTTTAAAGCGGCCACCCGGGAGATCCCGTGCAACCTTGGGTATTATATGGCTCTGATCTTAGTTGTGTAACTAGACTTACTCTAGCTTGTAGTAGTTACCGAAAGGCGCTAGAGGGGGAACCGGGTTAAAGAATGGCTTCCTTGCCTGTCAAGATGTGTACTGGTCGGCTGTCAGTTGTGCCATCTTGAAGGGGGCCTCCATTAGCCTGGACGCCGAAACCTTGCGGCTACTACTTGCTAGAGTAGCTAGTGAAAGACTACGTAGTGAAACCCTGCCGTACTTCCATAGAGGAGGTAATGTGGGATTGGCTCTCCCCGACATATGGGAATCACAGATTAAGGTGAAAGTGTACAACCTCTGCAGAGTGTAAACCTGATATATTAGCCGTGCTCACGGATACGAGCGGCTCGAATCCTTTTTAAGTGGTTCATGGTGGGGTATGTTGGTGGTTGGTGGCTCACCTCTTTTTAACATAATGCTTATCATTCACTATGGGACAACGGGGATCATATACTTAGTAATGAAAGGTTAATATAAAATATGACCAAGTTAAAATGCTAACCGCAGTCAACCAAGTCAAACCTTTGAGCCTCGCATTCCCCGTAGTTGTACTTGCTGAGCATGGTGAGCTAACGCTTGTCCATGGTTCACATAAAAATCCCGGATGGGTACCAGATGATGGAGACTACGAGGAGTATCCAGAAGACGTGCCAGACTACTGAGGTTGGCGTACCCCCAGTCGGTGTCCCTGTGGAGTGATGTCTACGTCTACGCTACCGTTGTAATAATGGGCCATTGGCCGATGTGATGAACAATCTCCTGTGATGTAATAAGTTATTAAACGTTGTTCGTGCTGTAATGATATACATTTTGTGGTATATGTGGATTTGGGACTCCCTGGGCCCACATATGCTTTACCTCGGTTTTATTCGTAAATCCGGGTGTTACACCGGCGTGGCTATTAGTGTTCGTGGTTGGCTTCGGCCGGCCGGGATACTTTGGCTGCATGCCTCTGGACCGTTTTTGGGAAAGTTTCGGTTACTTTCGCGCTTTGTGGACTTTTGGTTGCCATCCTCGCAAGCAGACTCGTCGTGCCTAGCGCGTCTTGATACTTTGGATGGCTTAACCATTGTGGCTACGCTGGCGCATGAGTTGTCCTGGACCTGTGACTGCTTGGAGGACCCCCGCCGATGCACGCACGACTCTTGGCGCCTGCGTCCCTTCGCTTATGTGGGCATCAGTTGCCTGCTGCCATGTGAAGTGCTTGCGTATCATTACCCGTTCCACGGGAAGTTGTGTTCGTTACATGTTGCCTTCGTTTAGCGCCCCCTGGGTGTTGCTCGTCGGCTCCAAAGTGCATGTGGTGCTGCCTCGTGCCCGCGTCCACCTAGGTCAGCGGCACCAAGGACACATCGCTTGCGCCTTTGGTCTCGGATGCGGCTGACGCTTAAGGCCGGAGGGGCTTTGCCTTCCCATGCCAAAAAAACTCGGTCCTTTTGGAAACAACGATAGCTAGCTCGATCGATGCCTTATGCGGAGGACAGCGCCTGTTCGTCGATGAGGACATGCTACCTGGTTGATCCTGCTAGTAGTCATATGCTTGTCTCAAAGATTAAGCCATGATTGTGCAAGTATGAACTAATTCGAACTGTGAAACTGCGAATGGCTCATTAAATCAGTTATAGTTTGTTTGATGGTACGTGCTACTAGGATAACCATAGTAATTCTAGAGCTAATACATGCAACAAACCCCAACTTCCAGGAGGGGCACATTTATTAGATAAAAGGCTGACGTGGGCTTTGCTCGCTGATCCGATGATTCATGATAACTTGACGGATCGCACGGCCCTCGTGCCGGCGACGCATGATTCAAATTTCTGCCCTATCAACTTTCGATGGTAGGATAGGGGCCTACCATGGTGGTGACAGGTGACAGAGAATTAGGGTTCGATTCTGGAGAGGGAGCCAGAGAAATGGCTACCACATCCAAGGAAGGCAGCAGGCGCGCAAATTACCCAATCCTGACACGGGGAGGTAGTGACAATAAATAATAATACCGGGCGCATTAGTGTCTGGTAATTGGAATGAGAACAATCTAAATCCCTTAACAAGGATCCATTGGAGGGCAAGTCTGGTGTCAGCAGCCGCGGTAATTCCAGCTCCAATAGCGTATATTTAAGTTGTTGCAGTTAAAAAGCTCGTAGTTGGACCTTGGGCCGGGTCGGCCGGTCCGCCTCACGGCGAGACTCGACCTACTCGACCCTTCTGCCGGCGATGCGCTCCTGGCCTTAATTGGCCGGGTCATGCATCTGGCGCTGTTACTTTGAAGAAATTCGAGTGCTCAAAGCAAGCCATCGCTCTGGATACATTAGCATGGGATAACATTATAGGATTCCGGTCCTATTTTGTTGGCCTTCGGGATCGGAGTAATGATTAATAGGGACAGTCAGGGGCATTCGTATTTCATAGTCAGAGGTGAAATTCTTGGATTTATGAAAGATGAACAACTGCAAAAGCATTTGCCAAGGATGTTTTCATTAATCAAGAACGTAAGTTGGGGGCTCGAAGACGATCAGATACCGTCCTAGTCTCAACCATAAACGATGCCGACCAGGGATCGACGGATGTTGCTTATAGGACTCCACCGACACCTTATGAGAAATCAAAGTCTTTGGGTCCACGCGACCCGCGCGACGACAGTGACGACAGTGATGCGAAGTCCCCCGAGTACCATGTTTAGGACGAGGACGACGCCGATTGGATCCGGAAGACCCATACCACCGAGGAGGGCAACGACTTCTACCATCCCAAGCTCCTGAAGCTCGTCGACCTGCACTACGGACCCAGCCGCACCATGGTGGAGTATCATAGCCGGTCGTATGCTCACCCCGAGCATACCGGCTACTGGGTCACGAAGATGTTCGTGAAGACCTGGAATGAGGAGGACAAGTCATGGAGTGTGCGCGATGTGTTCTACGCTATGAGCCCGACCCTCACCCAGTTGTTCGGCGTGGAGGATGCAGCGAGGCAGGCTTGCCTCATCTTCCACGATAGGTTGTTCCCGATGATCCAGCAGGACGACGACCGCTACCTCCCTCGACGCCGCACTCTGGATGACGGTTGTGTGGTTGCCAGAGTGCAGTTGCATGAGAGTGCTCGGATGGTAGAGACGGTGCCCCTGGTAGTCGCCCTCAACACAGCCCTAGATCGTGCTATGCTAGATCAGAGGACCCTATGGATCAATATGGAGAGGATGCAGCTCTGGATCGACAACCTCGAGCACTAGCTGCGACGTGGAGTTCAGCCCCAGGATCCCCTCCCAACCGCCGCAGCGAGGGACCCAGCCATCGTCGCCCAGCGCAAGAGGCACCACCCGAGTTGCACCTGCACCCGCACGACCTACGACCCATAGGAGTACCACTCCAGATCATACCAGATCGACAGTTACGCGAGTTCGAGTCAGTGTCATGTTGTCGAGTCATGGAAGAACTTTGAGTTTAATAATGTGTTTTAATGTTTATTATGGTGATAATGTAATGATTTGGATCTTTGCTTGATTGAGATGAGTGTGGGGCATGTCCACACCATCTTGGTACTCTTAATATGGTTTAATAATGATGTCGTTGGGTTCTTTATCGTCCTTATCTTGGATCAGTTTTCTCGAGCAGTTTTCTTCGTTATCCCTACCTCTGCTAGTGCTTTATCATACAATGTAGCTTATGAGGCCTATACATATGTTACAGATGGTTGACACCAGGAGAACCTCCGGAGGAGGAAACCCACCACCACCACCTCCCAATGTGTCAATAGAACAACTCCAGGCTATGCAGACACAGCTCATGCAACAGATGACTAATGCAATCCAGAACAACCAGAACCATCCACCTCGACCCGCACATCAAGTTAGAGACAAGAGAGGCGAGTTCATGAAGGGACACCCGCCTACCTTCGATCACTCACCAGATCCACTTCAGGCAGATGACTGGCTTCGGGCAGTTGGACGCCAACTTGAGATAGCGCAATGCAATGACCGTGAGAAGGTCTTGTATGCATCAGGGCAGCTTCAAGGAGCAGCTCTTGATTGGTGGGAAACTTACCAGCAAACACACTCCAACCCCAACCAGATCACATGGCAAGAGTTCCGCGATAGTTTTTGCACGCATCATGTGCCAGCGGGAACAGTGAGGTTGAAGAGGAAGGAGTTCCTAGCTTTGAAACTAGGAAGCATGTCAGTTAACGAATACAAGGACAAGTTCACCCAGCTCTCCCGCTATGCACCTCGGGACATCGAGGAAGACCTTGATAAGTAGGAGCTTTTCATAGAAGGACTGAATGATGGAATCCAGTATCAGCTGCTCTCACACACCTTCGCTCATTTTCAGCAGATGGTTGATAAGGCGTTGGTGATTGAGGGAAAGAGGCGTGACATGGATGCCAAGAAAAGAAAGTTTCAGAACCAGCAGTCCGGAAGCAGCAGCCGCCCACGCTTTTCTATGGGATACGGCAACCAGCAGAGGCAGTATGGACAGTCAAGCATCGATCATCGCAACTAGAACCAGCAGAGGACCCCTCGGCAGTCACAGCAGAACCAGAACCGTGCATAGACCCCTCGCCAGGGACAGACTGGTGGAACACCAGTGAAGAACTCTCCCAACACCCCGTCCACTCCAACAAACAACAAGTGCTTCGTCTGTGGTGACGTTGGGCATCTCTCCTATCATTGTCCCAAGAAGACGGGACAGGGATCCCAAAGCAACCAGAAGCTCAACACCCACACGCCAAGCCGTCAGGATCAGTAGAACCATGCTCGTTGAAGGGTGAACCATGTGACAACAGAATCAGCCCAGGGCACCCCGGACGTTGTGATCGGTACGTTCCCAGTTAACTCCCACTCTGCCTCTGTTTTGTTCGATTCAGGAGCATCACATTCTTTTATATCTGCACATTTTGTGAAGTGGCATACACTACTCATGCATACAATGGACAAGGCCATGCTTGTTAGTTCACCAGGTGGTGAGTTGAGAGCAAGCTTGCTTTGCCCAAGGGTTAAGGTTAACATAAGGGGGGTAGACTTCTTAGCTGATCTAATGGTGCTAAACATGTATGGGATCGATGTCATTTTGGGTATGAACTGGCTGACAAGGCATGATGCAGTTATTTACTGTGCTTCGAGAACCGTTCAGTTGAAAACTTTAGAAGGAGAAATATTTGAGTGCAAGGCAGAGTCACCTACTCTTGAGGTATGCCAAGTGAATCAGATTAAGGGATCTACGATTGATGATATTCCAATAGTCAGAGAATTTCTGGATGTGTTTCCCGATGATTTACTAGGTATGCCACCTTAACGAGAAATTGAATTTATAATAGATCTTTTACCTGGCACTGCACCAATAGCAAAAATACCATATAGAATGGGTGTTAATGAGTTAGAAGAGCTAAAGAAACAAATAAGAGAACTACAGGATAAGGGTTATGTTCGACCTAGTTCCTCACCTTGGGGAGCACCTATGTTGTTCGTAGAGAAGAAAGATGGAACTCAAAGGATGTGCATAGATTACAGGTCCTTGAATGAGGTGACCATAAAGAATAAGTACCCTTTGCCTCAGATTGATGACTTGTTTGATCAGTTGAGAGGAGCTTGTGTGTTCTCTAAGATAGATCTCCGATCTGGGTATCACCAACTGAGAATTCGAGCGTCAGATATACCAAAGACTGCATTCACTACTTGATTTGGTCCGTATGAATTCACAGTGATGTCTTTTGGTTTGACCAATGCACCAGCTTACTTCATGTACTTAATGAACAATGTGTGCATGGAATACTTGGACAAGTTCATTGTGGTTTTCATAGATGACATTTTGGTCTATTCCAAGAATGAAGAAGAACATGAGGAACATTTGAGGCTAGTGTTACAAAAGCTCTAGGAGAATCAGTTGTATGCCAAGTTAAGTAAGTGTGAATTTTGGCTAAAGGAAGTATCCTTCCTTGGGCATGTTATCTCTAACGGTGGAGTAGCAGTGGACCCGAGGAAAGTTCAAGATGTGTTGAGTTGGAAACCACCCAAGGATGTCAGTGAGATTCATAGTTTTCTGGGTATGGCCGGATACTACCGAAGATTCATAGAAGGGTTTTCCAAGCTTGCCAAACCAATGACTGCTTTGCTAGAGAAAAATGCCAAGTTTGTCTGGTCAGAGAAATGTCAGGAAAATTTTGAGGAATTAAAGAAGAGGTTGACAACCGCTCCAGTGTTAGTTCTGCCAGATCTCACCAGAAGTTTCTCGATATATTGTGATGCGTCAAGGCAAGGTTTGGGATGCGTTCTTATGCAAGATGGCAAGGTAGTGGCATACGCATCACAGCAGCTAAGGAAGCATGAACTCAACTATCCAACTCATGATCTTGAATTGGCAGCAGTTGTGCATGCTTTAAAAATATGGAGACACTACCTGATAGGTCACAAGTGTGAAATCTACACTGATCATAAGAGCTTAAAGTATATTTTTACTCAATCGGATCTGAACTTAAGGCAAAGGAGATGGTTGGAATTGATCAAGGATTATGATATGGAAGTACACTATCACCCAGGAAAAGCAAATGTAGTGGCAGACGCTCTTAGTCGAAGAAGCTATGCGAATATGGTTGGAGCATCTCAGTTTCCAGCAGAGTAAGCAGAGGAATTTGGGAAGTTGAATCTAGCGATCGTTGCTCACACAGTGGAGTTAGAAGTAGAACCTATTCTTGAACTGGAGATCTATAAAGGTCAGCTGAAAGATGAAGACATCATAATCATTGCAGAACGCATAGTGGTTGGTAAAGCACCTGGTTTCAGAATGGATGAACAAGGGACTGTATGGCATGGTAAGAGAATCTGTGTGCCGGATATCAAGTCAATCAAGGATATGATTCTTAATGAAGCTCATAATTCAGCATATTCAATTCACCTAGGCAGTACAAAGATGTACCTAGATCTGAAAGAAAATATTGGTGGTGTGGCATGAAAAGGGAAATAGCAGAGTATGTCGCAATCTGTGATACGTGTCAGAGAGTTAAAGCAGAACATCAAAGACCCGCAGGACTGCTTCAGCCCATGAAAATTCTAGAATGGAAGTGGGAAGAAGTGGGAATGGATTTCATTGTGGGTTTACCCCGTACCCAGAAGGGTTATGATTCAATATGGGTTATTGGGGACCGATTAACTAAAGTGGCACATTTCCTTCCTGTCAAGACCACTTACACAGGAGCTAAGTTAGCAGAACTGTATATGGAAAGAATAGTATGTTTGCATGGAGTTCCTAAGAAGATTGTGTCAGACAGAGGGACTCAGTTCACATCTCAGTTTTGGCAAAAGTTACATGAATCTTTGGGAACCAAGCTCAATTTCAGCTCCGCATATCATCCACAGACTGATGGGCAAATAGAAAGAACGAATCAGATTCTCAAAGATATGTTACGGGCATGTGCACTTCAATACGGAGTTAGTTGGGACAAGAGTTTGGCTTATGCAGAATTTTCGTATAATAACAGCTATCAGAAGAGTTTAAAGATGTCACCTTTTGAGGCATTATACGGAAGGCAATGTCAAACTCCTTTATTCTAGAATCAGACTGGTGAAAGTCAAGTTTTCGGACCTGAGATATTAAAAGAAGCAGAAAATCAAGTTCACATAATCAGGCAGAATCTGAAGATAGCTCAGTCAAGGCAGAAAAGTTACGCAGATAACAGAAGGAGAAATTTGGAGTTTGAAATCGGGGATTATGTTTACCTAAAAGTTTCACCTATGAGAGGAACCAAGAGGTTTCATGCCAAAGGCAAGTTAGCACCCAGATATGTGGGACCGTTCAGAATCTCAGATAGAAGAGGTGAAGTGGCATATCAGCTTGAATTGCCAGAAAGACTCTCAGGGGTACATAATGTATTCCATGTATCGCAGTTAAAGAAGTGTTTGCGAGTACCCGAGGAACAGTTACCCTTGGAAGAGTTGAACCTTAAGGAAGATCTCACCTATGCAGAGTATCCCATCAAAATCTTGGACACAGCAGAGAGAATTACTCGAAGCAAGATAACCAGGATGTGTAAGGTTCAGTGGAATAGGCACTCTGAGGATGAGGCCACTTGGGAAAGAGAAGAGGATTTAAGATCAGAGTTTCCCCATCTTTTTCAATCTTCCGAATCTCGAGGACGAGATTCATCCTAAGGGGGGTAGGTTTGTGACACCCTAAAAATCAATTTTGAGAAATTAGGAATTAATATGATTTTATTCATTTATTTTCCATGAAACATATAGGCCAAATAATAATTTTTGGTGAATTAATAAAATATCTCGGGACTTAGAAACATTTTTGTTGCACTCATGCTGGAGCATAATATTTTGTTTGAGTGTAGGAATAGTGTTGAGTGGTTTGAATTCAAGTTAGATTTGAATTTGAGCAAGTTTTCAAAAGGAAATAAAAGAAAAGGCTTTTCTTTTCTTCTTTTTCTCCCTTTCCCTTTTGGCCCAGCCGGACGATGCGGCCCAGCCCGCACCGCCCTTCCCCTCTCCTTTCTCCCCGCGCCCGCTCGGCCTAGCTCCCCTCCGTGCGGCCCGCTCCGCACGCCCGCAGGTCCCGCGGGCGCAGCGCCCCGCCGCTCGCATCCTTCTGCTGACCACCGGGCCCCGCGTGTCAGCCGCGCCGCCCCCGCCTGCCACCCTGGCCCCTCCTGTCAGCGATGGGCTCTTCCCCTACCTCGCGACGGCTCACGTCTGCGCCGCCGTTGCCCTCTTCTCTCCCGAAACCACCGGTTGAGTGGCCTTGATGGCCACTCGGCTTTCAATCCGGCTCGGTGGAGTCTCTCCCGACCGCCACCGCTCCTCCCCGAACCCTATAAAGCCTGGGGGGAGGCCCCGAGTCCTCCCCCTCACACCCACTGGCCCCACCGATCCCCCCCGCCGTCGAGAAGCCCTGCCCAGCCGCTTTGAGCCCCAGCCGAGCTCGTCCAGGTGACGCCGCGGCCGCCCAAGGAGCCCCGTACCTCTTTCTTCGCTCGTTTGCGCGTAACCAAGCCTCACCGGAGTTCTTCTCCTTTTGCAGAACTGCTCCGCCGCCGTTGTCATCGTGGTGAGCCTCTCAGCCGAAGCCGAGCCCGCAGTGGTGCTCGTCGTCGCCTCCGCATCCCTCTGGTGTAGCCCGCGTAGCCAGCCGAGGCCTGGAGCGCCCTCTGGCATGCTCCAGGGCTGCGGCCATGGCACGCCGCCGTGCTCCGGTGGCGGCGCCGCCGCCTGCCGCCGCCTTGTGCCGCTCTGAGCCGCCTGCGCCGTCCGATCTGCTACGGACGGCTAGGATTAGAAGCGCCCCCGAAGGGGTATGAGCCGGGTCCACAGACCCGTGAACCTGCGTCCTGCGTGCAGTCCACCGCCAGCGTGGTGGACCCAGCCTACCCGCTCGCGACGCGTGGAGCTGAGTCAGTGCCTGCGCAGCAGCTGATGGCGTTTTGCTGAAAACCCCTCGATCTTTTTGAAAATCAACCCGCAGTCCACCTCAGTTCAAAAGAGTTTCTTTTAGGTCCTGTTTTCTTTCGGTTTAGCCCCTGAACTCTCTGGTTTTTGAACCTGCAATCCAGAAAGCGCGTTTTCACATGCTAGCCCCCGCTGGCTATGTTTAATTGCGTTTAGGTCCTCAGTTTTTGCGAGTTAGCCCCTAGGCAAATGTTTTTATTTACAAAATAGCCTTGAAACTTGTTTTCTTCATAACTTTCTCATTTTAAATCTGATTAGAGTGATCTTTATGTTCATGTGATCGTATCGATGAGTAGAATAGTTTTATATATGTATCTCTAACTATTTTTGTTGCTTGGTGTACTGTTCTAATAAAAGTATATTTTATTGAATGTAATGACTGTTTGGATGCTATGATTGGTGATTTTATATCGAGTCCAGACGGTGACGTGTTCGAGGAGCAAGTTTCTCAAGAGCAGTTCCAGGACCAAGCGTGTGACCAAGGCAAGTATAACCTATGGTTTCCTTGTTACCTATCAACTGCAAGACTAAATATTCATTATGCATGTGTCATAACTTGATGAACCATAGGACAACCCTAGTTTCCCTTGATCTTATTACCTTGTGCCTATGGGAAGGTTTTGCATAATATGACTAGAAATGCTACGCGCTATATAAATGTTAAATGTTTAATATTGATTAATGACTATGGAACAAATGTTAAAAGAAGCTTTTAACCACTTTTAGGGCACTGGAGCATGTTGTTCGCAAGGTGACCCACCCCAGGGACTATCTTTTAAAGCGGCCACCCGGGAGATCCCGTGCAACCTTGGGTATTATATGGCTCTGATCTTAGTTGTGTAACTAGACTTTCTCTAGCTTGTACTAGTTACTGAAAGGCGCTAGAGGGGGGAACTAGGTTAAAGAATGGCTTCCTTGCCTGTCAAGATGTGTACTGGTCGGCTGTCAGGTGTGCCATCTTGAAGGGGGCCTCCATTCGCCTGGACGCCGAAACCTTGCGGCTACTACTTGTTAGAGTAGCTAGTGAAAGACTACATAGTGAAACCCTGCCGTACTTCCATAGAGGAGGTAATGTGGGATTGGCTCTCCCCGGCATATGGGAATCATGGCTTAAGGTGAAAGTGTACAACCTCTGCAGAGTGTAAACCTGATATATCAGCCGTGCTCACGGATACGAGCGGCTCAGATCCTTTTTAAGTGGTTCATGGTGGGGTATGTTGGTGGTTGGTGGCTCACCTCTTTTTAACATAATGCTTATCATTCACTATGGGACAACGGGGATCATATACTTTGTAATGAAAGGTTAATATAAAATATGACCAAGTTAAAATGCTAACCGCAGTCAACCAAGTCAAACCTTTGAGCCTTGTATTCCCTGTAGTTGTACTTGCTGAGCATGGTGAGCTGACGCTTGTCGATGGTTCACATAAAAATCCCGGATGGGTACCAGATGATGGAGACTACGAGGAGTATCCAGAAGACGTGCCAGACTACTAAGGTTGGCGTACCCCCAGTCGGTGTCCCTGTGGAGTGATGTCTACGTCTATGCTACCGTTGTAATAATGGGTCGTTGGCCGATGTGATGAACAATCTCCTGTGATGTAATAAGTTATTAAACGTTGTTTGTGCTGTAATGATATACATTTTGTGGTATATGTGGATTTGGGACTCCCTGGGCCCACATATGCTTTACCTCGGTTTTATTCGTAAATCCGGGTGTTACACCGGCGCGGCTATTAGTGTTCGTGGTTGGCTTCGGCCGGCCGGGATACTTTGGCTGCATGCCTCTGGACCGTTTTTGGGAAAGTTTCGGTTACTTTCGCGCTTTGTGGACTTTTGGTTGCCATCCTCGCAAGCAGACTCATCATGCCTAGCGCGTCTTGATGCTTTGGATGGCTTGACCATTGTGGCTACGCTGGCGCATGAGTTGTCCTGGACCTGTGACTGCTTGGAGGACCCGCCGATGCGCGCATGACTCTTGGCGCCTGCGTCCCGTCGCTTATGTGGGCATCGGTTGCCTGTTGCCATGTGAAGTGCCTGCATATCGTTACCCGTTCCACGGGAAGTTGTGTTCGTTACATGTTGCCTTCGTTTAGCGCCCCCTGGGTGTTGCTCGTCGGCTCCAAAGTGCATGTGGTGCTGCCTCTTGCCCGCGTCCACCCAGGTCAGCGGCACCAAGGACACATCACTTGCGCCTTTGGTCTCGGATGCGGCTGACGCTTAAGGCCGGAGGGGCTTTGCCTTCCCGTGCCAAAAAAACTCGGTCCTTTTGGAAACAACGACAGCCAGCTCGATCGATGCCTTATGCAGAGGACGGCGCTGGTTCATCGATGAGAACGTGCTACCTGGTTGATCCTGCTAGTAGTCATATGCTTGTCTCAAAGATTAAGCCATGAATGTGCAAGTATGAACTAATTCGAACTATGAAACTACGAATGACTCATTAAATCAGTTATAGTTTGTTTGATGGTACGTGCTACTAGGATAACCGTAGTACTTCTAGAGCTAATACATGCAACAAAACCCGACTTCCGGGAGGGGCACATTTATTAGATAAAAGGCTG
>CM019822.1:45611076-45623576 GCA_009763385.1 Coix lacryma-jobi var. lacryma-jobi | reverse complement strand
AAACCAGCCTTTTCCAGCAACCCCCGGTTTTGAGGCCCAAACCGGGAAACCAGCCCACCAGCCTGAGTTTTGTGGCCCAAACTCAGAAACCCGCAGCGCCCGAGTTTTGAGGCCCAAACTAGGAAACCGGCCCATCGCCCGAGTTTTGTGGCCAAACTCGGAAACCGTCCGCGCCCAGGTTTTGTGGCTCAACCTGGAAACCGAGCACCCGAGTTTTGAGGCCCAAACTCGGAAACCGTCCACCCGGTGGTTTTTCCCTGGCTCAACCACCAAACCGGAGCTGTAGAGGGGATGCACCGCCCGTGCACCCCGTCCACCGACACGTGTCCCCAGGTCCTCGACCCGAGCAACACCGTGCCCCGCAAGTCTCCGCTCGTCGCTGTCCCAGGCTGCCAGCCACCACAGCTGATCCTCAGGCACTCCGGTCCCTCAGTCCAAGCCTCACGTCCGCCCTTCACTGCTCGATACATCGGCATGGCACGTCCGCCGCACGGCACGCCCATCCTTCATCGCACCCAGTCCGTCAGCACGGCACATCTCAACTTGACCTTCACCTTGCCCTCGATCACTGTCTCCGTGCTCGACACCTGCACAACACAAGCCAAAGAACATGCGATCAAACCCGTTGACAATCACTCATCACTCAGAGACTCGGCATACACCCATGTATCCGCAATCTCCCCCTTGATGAGTGCATTGTCAACTACACACACAAATCATAATGAAAGAAGAAGGTAGGAGGAAGGAGAAGAGAGAACTCAACCAAATGACCCAAAAGCATAGCAAAGCCGAAGAAGGTCAAGTGGAAGAAGCGGGAACTTGGTCCCCAAAGACATGGGCAACGGCTCGACGCGACCAAGCAAAGCAAAGCTAGCCCTCAAGAAGAGGTAGAATAGGCTCAACACCGCTAGCAGAAAACCAATTGAAAATCGGAGCTAAAAATGGCAAAGTGCTAGTCCCTCAAGATAGAGGCACAGAGGCTCAACACAACTAGCACGAAAACCACTCTGAACCAATTGAAAAACAATCGAAAGGTCTTCGAACCAATCGAAATCAAACTCGACGCCAAATGAGGAAAATGTTTGCTAGTCCCTCAAGATAGAGGCAACGGCTCAACACAACTAGCAAACTCCCCCTCGACAGGTGCAAGCAACCAGGGACTCCCCCTTAGGTCCAATCAAGAGAAGAGCACAAGGATTTGAAAATTCGCCCCTTAGCAAAAACTCCCCCTAAGAGACATATGATTTGTCATTTCTCCCCCTTAGTTGAAAATGCACTTATCAAGAACCAGGAACCGAGCAAAGGTCTCCCCCTCAACAAAATCTCCCCCTTTTCAAAAATGCATATTAAGTCAGAAATGCAAGTTAGGGGCTTCAGGCATATAATCAAAAGAGTGCAAAAATGCTCTAATCGGTATAGCTCCAATGGCACGACTAAGCACTCAAATAGCAAAGGCTCAAACTGATCACACATACGAAATATGAAGCATATGAGCAAGTGAGCAGTTTTTAGCCAAAAAGGTAGTCACCATCAAAATAGCACTACACATGTATTGATAGGAATCCAAACAAGTGCTAAACATGTATACAAGGTGAACCACCCCTAGCAAAGTTCAATCATCATGCATAGGAATGAAGCATATACTTGTGATTTCAGTTTTATATCGGAGTTTGCAGCGTGAAATTACACAAGTTCAAATTTAGCATGTGATTGCGAGAGGTTGAAAGCTTCTCATTGCCTAACTTTTCAACCGAGCGAAGCCTATGCCGAAGCAATCAGAAGCTTAAAGCTACGGTTTCGGTCATACACTACACGGCTCAAGTTTAACTCAAAGTGCAATGAGAAACAGTCTCGATACCGTGAGGTGTTGACAAGCAATCCCATCTCGATCTTTTCAATTCACTAAAACTTGGTTCAAATTTTAAACATGATATGAACAAACTAAGCAAGTGAATGACTCAGAACTAGAGACATAGCAACCTAGCATATATGAAAAGCAGGAATGGACTCAACACACCCTACACATGCTAGTTGCATACCTCAATGGTGATCATTTTCAGATTTATATACATTAGGCAAATTCACCATTCCGAAATAGCTCAGCTCATAACATGTACTAGTGATCAGAAGGAGCATAAGCTACAAGCATCAACATAAGCATCGGAGCATACTAAACAGAGCATAGTTACATTCTAGTGATTATAAACATGAAGCTCAGAATGTAAATGCGTATGCACAAATGCAAAGAAAAGAAACTCAAAATAAAAGAGTCAGTCTATACAAGATCCAAAAGGTTTCCCCCATCTAAAATGGGAAACACACACCAAGCTCACCCCTCAACCGATTAAAGGTTGATTCGTCTAAAGGCTTGGTGAAAATATCAGCCAGTTGGTGATGAGTATCGACATGGCGAAGGTCGATATCACCCTTCTCCTGGTGGTCTCGCAAGAAATGAAAGCGCACATCAATGTGTTTGGTTTTCGAGTGAAGCACGGGGTTCTTAGCAACGCTAATAGCACTCGTGCTATCACAAAGCAAAGGCACGCGAGAAAAGCTCAAACCAAAATCACGCAAAGTGGCCATCATCCAGAGTAACTGGGAACAGCAGCTAGCCGCAGCAACATACTCAGCCTCCGTGGTAGACTTGGCGACACTAGACTGCTTGCGAGAAGACCACGATACAAGAGAAGATCCAATAAATTGGCAAGTCCCAGAAGTGGACTTGCGCTCAATGCGACAACCAGCAAAATCGGCATCGGAATAACCGCAAAGCGAGAGGGTGGAGGAAGCAGAATACCAAATCCCAAACTCAGGAGTGAAACGAAGGTACCTGAAGATGCGCTTCACCGCCTGACGGTGAGAAGTGCGCGGCGACGCCTGAAAGCGCGCGCACAGACACACCGCGAACTGGATGTCCGGGCGTGTCGCCGCCAGGTAGAGCAGCGACCCGATCATGCTGCGGTACTCCTTCTGGCCCACTGTTTCTCCCTCCACATCCGCATCCAGGGCAGTCGTCGTCGACATGGGTGTTGGAAGAGGCTTGGCCTCACCCATATCGAACCGCTTCAGCAAGTCCTTCGTGTACTTGCCCTGGTGCATAAACGTCCCTTCTCGGGATTGCTTAATTTGCAATCCGAGAAAGAATGTCAGCTCGCCCATCATGCTCATCTCGAACTCCCTGCTCATAGTATCTGCAAACTTGGCAACCAACGCGTGAGAAGAACCACCGAAAATTATATCATCCACGTAAATTTGGACCAAGAGCGTGTCTTTGCCTTGCCTGAGGAGAAAGAGCGTCTTATCTACACATCCCATTTTAAAACCCTTAGCTAGTAGAAAAGTTTTCAATCTATCATACCAGGCTCTAGGGGCTTGTTTCAAACCATACAAAGCTTTGTGGAGTTTAAAAACATGGTTTGGAAATTTGGGATTTTCAAAACCGGGGGGTTGTTCTACATATACTTCCTCTTCTATGTAGCCATTTAAGAAGGCACTCTTGACATCCATTTGAAATAGTTTGAAACCTTTGGATGCAGCAAAAGCCAAGAGTATCCTAATAGCCTCCAAACGAGCTACAGGAGCAAACGTCTCCTCATAGTCTATCCCCTCCTTCTGACTATAACCCTTCGCTACAAGCCTGGCCTTGTTTCTCACAACGTGGCCATCCTCTCCTTGCTTGTTTTTGAAAACCCATTTTGTCCCAATAGGCTTACAGTCAGGTGGAGGTGGAACTAGAACCCAAACCTCATTTCGCTCAAAGTTTTCTAACTCCTCATGCATGGCATTAACCCAATCCGGATCCGTCAATGCGTGTCCAACATCTCGGGGCTCAAAATTAGCAACAAAAGCAGAGTGAGCGAAGTGAGAGATGTGCTGTGACCTGGAGCGAGTGACTCGCTCGCCGATGTCGCCGATCATCTGCTGAGGGGGGTGCTGGCGCTGGATGTGTCGTGGCGCCTCCCGGGAAGATGTGACCTCCTCCTCAACAGCAGCTGATTCCACCCCGGGTACAAAAGGCACCGCGCGAGGTGGAGGATCCCACGGCCCCCAGGAAGAGGAGGTGTCGGGGCCGTGAGTCGTCGTCGAGGCCGCTCCTTGCGGCACGGCAGGTGGAGGGGGTGCTGGATCATCCATACCTTCAGCACCCTCTTCCTCGTCATCGAAAAGAGGCTCTCCAACCTCATGATCACCTGCACGCTCAAAACGAGAAGAAGGAGAAATAAGAGTCTCGTCGAAGGTGACATCTGATGTCTCCATGACTCGGTTAGTATCAAGGTTAAGTACACGATATGCTCTAGTGTGAGTGCCATAACCCAAAAATACCCCGTCAGAAGAGCGAGACTCAAACTTGTCCAGGTTGCCCTTCTTCAATATAAAACAGTGGCAACCGAAGACTCTAAAATAACTCACCTTGGGTTGGCGACCAAAACGCAACTCATAAGAGGTCTTCTTCAAAAAGGCTCTCAGAAAAATGCGATTTGAAATGTAGCATGCAGTGTTCATAGATTCGGCCCAATAGCGCCTAGGAGTCCTATGCTCATCAAGCATTGTCCTGGCCATCTCAACAAGGGTCCGATTCTTCCTCTCTACAACACCATTTTGGGGCGGTGTGTAGGGGGAAGAAAACTGATGCTCTAAACCAAGGCGGTCAAAAAACTTCTCAAAATCCGAATTTTTGAATTTGGAACCATTATCACTTCTAATAGCTCGCATCGAGTTCAAAGGGAACTCGTTCTGAAGACGCAAAATCAGATTGCGAGCGAAGGAGAAAGTCTCAGTCTTCTCAGTCAAAAAGAAGACCCACGAATATCTCAAAAAGTCGTCAACAACAACCAAAACATACCACTTGCCACCAACCGAGCTCACCCGAGCCGGACCAACAAGGTCCATGTGTAAAAGCTCTCCGGGGTGCGAGGTCATGACCTTAGTCACTGGATGGTGGGGAGCGACAACCATCTTCCCATGTCTGCAAGAATGGCAAACTAGTCCTTCTCCATCGAAAGCTTGGGCAATCCTCGGATTAGGCCAAGTGAGCTAAGTCTTGCAAGCAAGTCGAAGCTTAAATGACCGAGCCTCCTATGCCACTTCCAAAGATCGGAGGAAGAAGGACTAGCCAAAAGACAGCGAGAAGAACCAAACGACTCCGAGAAATTCGCGCGAAAGACTTTCCCAAAGGGCGAAATCAGACATACAAGATCGCCCTGAGGATCTAAGATGCGACTAAGGTTCGGTTTAAAACGAATCTCATAGTCATCATCAAAAAGTTGCAAAACAGAAAGCAAGTTAAAATGCAGGTTAGAAACAAGAGCAACATCGCGCAACACAAAGTGCTCATTAACCCGCACCGTCCCACGGGATAACACCTTACCTTTACTATTGTCGCCGAAGGTTATGTACTCCTTTCCGGCGACCGGGCTAAGGCTGGAGAACCACTTGGCGTTTCTGGTCATGTGCCTCGACCAACCGGAATCCACCAACCAAATGTCCTCCAACCGTTTACCTACATCAATAAAAAGACATAGGGTGAGCAAACGGTCCAACACTGGGGTTAGTGAAGTAAGGAGAATACCAGTGTTGGGCCGGCTGCTCAAAAGAACGGTCAGAGTAAAAACCATTCTTAGCCTGTCTACGGGGGTAGCGATCACCACGTACAGGAAAACGTGGTCCGCTAGGGAAGAAGCGCTCACCGTGATACTCAACCTGCGGTGGGGGAAAGCGCTCAACAAAGCCTCCGCCACGGGGTCCGTCAACTGCAAAGGCAGGACCCCGTCGGGCACGCTCTCTACGAGGCCTAGGCCTAGCAACTTGAGGCACTATGCCTCTAGGCCTAGCGTCTCTCCTCGGAGCTCTCTGCTGCCTAGGCCTGGGAACTTGAGGTTCTGGACCTCTGGGCCTAGCAACACATCTTGGTGCTCTCCTCTGAACATTCCGCGCATGTACATCATGGAAAGGATGGTACATGTCCGGGTTGTTCATCTCCCTAGCACGGCGCGCCTCTCTCTTGCGCCTAAAGCAGAACTCGCTCAAGTGTCCATCTCTCCCATAGAAGTCACAATGAAACCTCACCGCACGCAAAGGGGGTTGTTGGTACTCATGGCTGTGGGTGTGGATCACTTTGCCCTTCTGTGGCAACTCCTCCTGGATAGGTGGCATTGTATCCAGCTTGTTCTTTAGGTGGTTGGGTTTGGGATGCCACACTTGGTTCTTGGGTGGAGCTCTTGGAGGTTCCTCAAATACCCCATCCTTGGTGTTAGGTTTGAGAGGCTCTTTGGGTGGAAGCTTGGTAAGTTTGGGAGTAGTGGTGGAGTTGGGCTTCTCACTCGGGTTCAAACCACTCGACTCTCCAACCTTCCCAAAAGCAGAAAGATCAACACCCTGAGCAAAACCTACACCGGGACCTCCAGCAGCTCGCTTGAATTGGGAGATCATCATCCCGAGCTGCGGCTCACCACAAGATAACCATGACAAGATGGTCCGAAGGTATGTGTTTTCCTCCTTGGTTTGCATCTTGCCATGCTTGACATTCGCAATCTCCATCTCCAAACCCTCACACAAAGCGCATTTGGACACACAAGTGCTACCTGAGTTGGCCTCCTCAAGAGACACAATCTTGGCATTCTTCTCTGCCAACTCAGATTGCAAGACAGGACAAGTCTTGCACGCACCCAACAGAGAAGGTCTAGCCTTCAGCTCATCCACCTCTCCTACCAACGCAGCATACTTACCTCTCAAAGTGAGAAGGTCAGTCATGTGCGTGGTGCACATCTCACACTCAACCTCCTCCGACACGACCATGGTGGACTTGGCAAACTCAAGCTCCCTCATCGTGTCCTCCCACTTCTACCTAAACTCCTTGCGCTCTCTAGCGGCACGCCTAAGCAACTTGTCCTGACTAAGGAGCGCGGCAGTAAGCTTCTCGACCTCAGCAGAAAGCTCGTCGTGGGTGAGAGATACCTGGGAGGTGTCGTCGTTGTCGTCGTCGTCGTTCCGAGGGGTGTGCTCCAGCTTGCCGTCGACCTCATCACCAAGCGCCATGGTGCAGAAGCCTTCGTCGTCGGCGAAGAAGTAGAGACCGTTCAGCTTGTCCTCGATCTTCTTCTTCTTCTCGGACTCGTCGTCGCTTGATGAAGTGGAGTCGTCATCCGAGCCGTCGACGTCGCTGAGCGTGGCGAAGAACGCGCGCTGCTCAGCCTGGGCCTTCTCCAAGTACTTCTTCTTGATGTACTCCTTGTCGAAGCCGCCCCTCCGCTTGTGCCTCAGGGGAACGTACTTCTCCTTGCGCTTGGAGTCGTACTTGTGCCCATGATCGCCCTTCCCCGAATGCTTGTTCTTCTTGGGGCAGTTGGCGATGAAGTGGTCGGGGTCGCCGCACTCATAGCATCCTGAGCGTCCTCCTCCACGGCGACGGTTCATGCGGTTGTTGTGGAACCGCGTGAACCGGTTGGCAAGCAAAGCCAACTCCTCGTCTCCCAAAGACTCCAGCTGGTCCTCTGTGACAGAAAAGAGTGAAGAGAGTGCAAAGCCAGCAGAGGGGTTAGCGGAAGAGCCAGAAACCAAAGCCATAGTCGGGCCAGAAGGATTCGCATAAGAAGCCCTCGACATGGCGTCAATCTCACTGGACTTGAGCTTACTAAAGAGCTCGTCGCATGTGAGGGTCTCATAGTTAGGCGATTCGATGATCGCCTGATCCTTGGAATCCCACACCGACCGATCAAGAGTGTGCAAAAGCTTCAAAGCACGCTCATGATTGTCAAAAGGCAACTGCTCCTTGTTAGCCCTCATCCTGTTGACAATCACCTGAAAGCGAGCGAATAAACTTTCTATGCTCTCGCCAGGCTGATGTCAAAAGTTCTCATACTCACGCTTGAACGACTCGTAGAGTCGGGTTTTGACTTGAGAGGTGCCCTCATGGAAACGCATGAGGGTGTCCCAGATCTCCCGAGCCGTAGCGAGGTTAGAAACACGATCAAACTCTCCCATGCTCAAACACGAAAAGAGAGCATTACGGGCTCGGCTATTGGCCTCGTGCTCATCGATCTGATGCTGAGTCACACGGGCAGCCAAGACCACGTAATCGGCAGAGTTGCAAATATCCCAGATGGAAGCACCCAAACTCTGCAGATAGGCCGACATGCGTATCTTCCAATACGCATAGTTCGTCCCATCGAAAAACGTCGGTTTGCCCACGCCGCGATCCATGTCGCCTTCGGTGGATCTGGAACCGGTTAAGGTGGAAGATCCTTAACCCGCTCCGATACCAATTGAAGGACCGAGAAGCTACCCGAAAGCGACCAGAGGGGGGGTGAATGGGAGCTTTAAAATTTTTCCTTTCGAAAACTCAAAGCCACTGTCCCTAAATCAACCCCAATGACAAACCCTAGAACTTGCGAATATCCACGACCCTAGATGTAGGGTGGATGCTTCCAAGAAGCACAGCGGGACACTACACAACTCTAGAAAGCCAACGCAAAAGACTGAAATCAAATCCGTCAATGAACGAGCGAACTGCGAATGAAACTGCGCTGAAACAGCACTGACCGGACTCTGCCTGCGTGCGGTCTGTGAGCACCGGACGCGTCCGGTCGTGCAGAAACTGTTTTCGGAGCTCTCTGTTTGTGACCGGACTCACTGTCCTGGAGCGTCCGGTCACTAGCAGTGCGTCCGGTCAGACAAAACAGGCAAGGTGAACAGTACCACGGGCGAGGCCGGTCACACACAAGAGCTAGCGTCCGGTCGCGTGCGTCCGGTCAAGCACAGAAACACTGCTCGAGTTGTTCAACGACCGGACGCACGACTGATGCGTCCGGTCAACCCGATGCACCGTCCGGTCACCCCGCGAAACAGCAGTTCGTCCACCGATTCGCCTCGATCTCACCCAAAACAAATCCTCTAGGGATCAAACTTTGTGAGATGAGTCTCAAGGAGTTTGGTGAGCTATCTCTAAAAGATCATGGCTCGAACCTATCTCCAAATCGGTGAATCAAAGAAATTCGGGGGATGAGAGGAAACATGACCCGAACTGAAAAATCGATCGATCTCCTAGACCGAGAGGTTAGAGATTAATTCCTTCAGTGGAAAGAAGTGCCTCACGATCTAGAACAACTTGGTTCAAACGGTTTCGCAAAAGATGAACCGAGCAAAGAGATCAAGCGACGGGAAAATCGTGGAGAAAAAGGATTCCGCGAAGAACACGAACAAAACGCGAATCACAACCACGATCTACAAGCCGAAGCGCAAACACGCGCTATGACAAGGAGGTTACGGCCTCCTTTCCTCAAAATCAACAGTACACAGAGTTCAAGACTCTCTGCGGATCTCAGCTACAGCAGAGGATGGGAGAGCAGGAAACCCTAAGTGCAGAAAGCAAATGAGATGGCTAAAACTGAGATGGGGGAGGAGGGTGTCTCCCCTGACTACTTATCCTATTCTAGACTAAGTCTATTTCCTACTCTACCCCTCTCTATTCTAATTACAGAGCGAACCAGCTAAACCCTAAGGTTATTCTGGACCAACTCAAGTGGTAGGTAGATCCAACGGCCACGCCCGCACAACTCGTCCGCGTTGCCTCCACGCAACCTTCCGATTGCCGCCACGTGCCGTCCTCGCTCTGCACCCCCGGTTTTGTGGCCCAAACCCGGAAACCAGCCTTTTCCAGCAACCCCCGGTTTTGAGGCCCAAACCGGGAAACCAGCCCACCAGCCTGAGTTTTGTGGCCCAAACTCAGAAACCCGCAGCGCCCGAGTTTTGAGGCCCAAACTCGGAAACTGGCCCATCGCCCGAGTTTTGTGGCCAAACTCGGAAACCGTCCGCGCCAGGTTTTGTGGCTCAACCTGGAAACCGAGCACCCGAGTTTTGAGGCCCAAACTCGGAAACCGTCCACCCGGTGGTTTTTCCCTGGCTCAACCACCAAACCGAAGCTATAGAGGGGATGCACCGCCCGTGCACCCCGTCCACCGACACGTGTCCCCAGGTCCTCGACCCGAGCAACACCGTGCCCCGCAAGTCTCCGCTCGTCGCTGTCCCAGGCTGCCAGCCACCACAGCTGATCCTCAGGCACTCCGGTCCCTCAGTCCAAGCCTCACGTCCGCCCTTCACTGCTCGATACATCGGCATGGCACGTCCGCCGCACGGCACGCCCATCCTTCATCGCACCCAGTCCGTCGGCACGGCACCTCTCAACTTGACCTTCACCTTGCCCTCGATCACTGTCTCCGTGCTCGACACCTGCACAACACAAGCCAAAGAACATGCGATCAAACCCGTTGACAATCACTCATCACTCAGAGACTCGGCATACACCCATGTATCCGCAGGATGACCTCAGAGCGAAAACAGCGGTTAGGCCTGGCGCCGAAGCTGAAAAACAGGGGTTCGCGCGGGCGCCCACGCACGGCCAAGTCCCCGGGAAAGCCGGCTGCTTCCCACGTGCCCGGGGCAAAAATAGAAGCTAGGCAACGTGTCCTCGGTGCCAAGACGCGCCCAAGTCCCCGGGATGACCTCGGAGCGAAAACAGCGGTTCGGCCTGGCGCCGGTGCCCAGAAACAGCAGTTCGGCCTGGCGCCAAGGCCTAAAAATAGGGGTTCGCGCGGGTGCCCGGGCACGGCCAAGTCCCCGGGAAAGCCGGCTGCTTCCCACGTGCCCGGGGCAAAAACATAAGCTAGGCAACGTGTCCTCGGTGCAAAGACGCGCCCAAGTCCCCGGGACGACCTCGAAGCGAAAACAGCGGTTCGGCCTAGCGCCGGCGCCCAGAAACAGCAGTTCGGCCTGGCGCCGAGGCTGAAAAACAGGGGTTCACGCGGGCGCCCGGGCACGGCCAAGTCCCCGGGAAAGCCGGCTGCTTCCCACGTGCCTGGGGCAAAAACAGAAGCTAGGCAACGTGTCCTCGGTGCAAAGACGCGCCCAAGTCCCCGGGACGACCTCGGAGTGAAAACAGCGGTTTGGCCTGGCGCCAGTGCCCAGAAACAGCAGTTCGGCCAGGCGCCGAGGCTGAAAAACAGGGGTTCCCGCGGGCGCCCGTGCACGGCCAAGTCCCCGGGAAAGCCGGCTGCTTCCCACGTGCCCGGGGCAAAAATAGAAGCTAGGCAACATGTCCTCGGTGCAAAGACGCGCCCAAGTCCCCGGGACGACCTCGGAGCAAAAACAGCGATTCGGCCTGGCGCCGGTGCCCAGAAATAGCAGTTCGGCCTGGCGCCGAGGCTGAAAAACAGGGGTTCGCGTGGGCGCCCACACCAAGAAACAGCGGTTCAAGTTGGATGGCAAGGAAGGGCTAGGACTCGCATCACGCGCGACGGACATGCGCACATAAGGCACGAGAGAAGGACATCATGACATCGGCCAATCACCCCTAGCGAAAACGGCCCACGGCGGCCCGACACTTGGGCACGGTAGGCCAAAACCTGGCAGAAACAGGCAGCGTGAGGAAAAAACTGGGCACAACAACATGGGAAAAAACGACCAAGTCGGCCTATGCCAAGGGCACAAAGAAACATGACAAAACGAGGCCAAAACGAGCGAAAACAGGCAAAAATGAGCCAAAATGGGCGAAAACAGGACATAACAGGCCCAAAAAGGGCCACATCGGGCCCCGAGGCACAGGTGGAAACGACCGAGTCGGTCTACGGCAAAATCATGGACAAATCAAGCGAAAACGGGCCAAAAACGAGCGAAAACGGACGAAAAACGAGCGAAAACGGGTCGAAACGGGCCATGAACGGGCCGGGGGACCCGGTCACACCTGGGCGGCCCGCGGGCACCGAGGGACCCGCCCATGGGGCCCCAACACTAAAAGTCCAAGGTTCGGTCCATCCACGGAAACAACGACTCCCGTGCGCCTTTCTGGCCGAACACCGCGTTTCTGGGCAGAAACCAGCCAAATCTGCATATCACGTGGCTTTTGTGTGGTCCTGGAAAACGTTGTAGTAAACCAAACAGAAAACTGCAAGTAAAACTGGGATGGGGGATACCCCTCGGGTATAGTAGGGAGTGAGGGTTTGGCTGGCTGAGACCCTGGGCAAAATGCTGTGAAACCACCAGTTTTTCGGGCGTTGCTCCAGATTGCATCCAGCGGACCCCCAAGCGCACTCCTCGGCTGCCCGGCCTGCTGGAGGCTGACCGTGGCCCGCTTCGATGGGCTGCGGCTGGCACTGGCCGATCGGGTTAGTCTCCATGCAGGCACCACGCGACTGTGACTGGCTTCGGCCGACCAGGACGCATTGCACGGTGCTCGCTAGCCTAGGCGGCCTCCTGGCCGGCCGACAGCTAACCGTGGCATGCTTCGGCGTGCTGCGGCTGGCCATGTTCGGCTGGTTGGCCGCCAGTGCGGCCATCGGCATCCATGGCTGGCTTCGGCTAGCCAGGACGCACGATGGCTTGCATGCCACCCACAGCGGCCTTCTGACCACCGGCGCGACAATCGGTGTCCATGGCTGGCTTCAGCTGGCCAGGACGCACGATGGCTTGCATGCCACCCACAGCGGCCTTCTGGCCGCCGGCGCGGCTAT
>CM019822.1:45586076-45606076 GCA_009763385.1 Coix lacryma-jobi var. lacryma-jobi | reverse complement strand
TCGGTGGACGGGGTGCACGGGCGGTGCATCCCCTCTACAGCTCCGGTTTGGTGGTTGAGCCAGGGAAAAACCACCGGGTGGATGGTTTCCGAGTTTGGGCCTCAAAACTCGGGTGCTCGGTTTCCAGGTTGAGCCACAAAACCTGGGCGCGGATGGTTTCCGAGTTTGGCCACAAAACTCGAGCGATGGGCCAGTTTCCGAGTTTGGGCCTCAAAACTCGGGTGCTGCGGGTTTCTGAGTTTGGGCCACAAAACTCAGGCTGGTGGGCTGGTTTCCCGGTTTGGGCCTCAAAACCAGGGGTTGCTGGAAAAGGCTGGTTTCCCGGTTTGGGCCACAAAACCGGGGGTGCAGAGCGAGGATGGCACGTGGCGGCAATCGGAAGGTTGCGTGGAGGCAACGCGGACGAGTTGTGCGGGCGTGGCCGTTGGATCTACCTACCACTTGAGTTGGTCCAGAATAATCTTAGGGTTTAGCAGGTTCGCTCTGTAATTAGAATAGAGAGGGATAGAGTAGGAAATAGACTTAGACTAGAATTGGATAAGTAGTCAGGGGAGACGCCCTCCTCCCCCATCTCAGTTTTAGCCATCTCATTTGCTTCCTGCACTTAGGGTTTCCTGCTCTCCCATCCCCTGCTGTAGCTGAGATCCGCAGAGAGACTTGCAACTCTGTGTACTGTTGATTTTGAGGAAAGGAGGCCGCAACCTCCTTGTCGTAGCGTGTGTTTGCGCTTCAGCTTGCAATTCGTGGGTGTGATTCGCGTTTTGTTCGTGTTCCTCACGGAATCCTTTTTCCCCACGATTTTCCCGTCGCTTGATCTCTTTGCTTGGTTCATTTTTTGCAATTCCGTTTGAACTGGTTTGTTCTAGATCGTGAGGCACTTCTTTTCACCGAAGGAATCATCCTCTAACCTCACGGTCTAGGAGATCGATCGATTTTTCGTTTCAGGTCAAGTTTTCTCCCTTCCCCCGAAATTCTTCGATTTGGAGATAGGTTCGAGCCATGATCTCTTAGAGATAGCTCACTATACTCTTTGTGACTCTTCTCACCAAGTTTGATCCCTAGAGGACTTGTTTTGGGTGAGATCGAGTCAAATCGGTGAACGAACAGCCTGAATCGGGGTGACCGGACGCTGCCTGTTCAATGACCGGACGCTGTCAGTGAGTCCGGTCGATGAAACAGTAAGCTCCAAAAACTGTTTTTGCACGACCGGACGCGTCAGGTGGTCAGCGACCGGACGCAGGTAGAGTCCAGTCAGTGCTGGTTCGACGCGTTTTCGTCCACAGTTTGTTCGTTCGTCTTTCGATTCGAGATTCGTTTGTTGCGTTGGATTCCTAACTTCGTGCTCTACAGAATTTGGGCTTCCCGCTTTACCCAAAACCCATCCCGTCACTAGTTGACTTGCGTGAACTTGGGTGAGGAAGTTTTTGTGGTGCCTCGCTGTGATCCCAGGGATCATCCACCCTCTTCCAAGGGTCGTGGACATCACGTTTTTGGTAGTAGCTCTTGGGGATTGATTTTGGGACACTTGGCCAAAGTTTCGAGAGAAATTTTATTGGCTCCCATTCAACCCCCTCTGGTCGCCTTGCTTTTGCATTCTCGGTCCTTCAATTGGTATCGGAGCGGGTTAAGGATCTTCCACCTTAGCCGGTTCCAGATCCACCGAAGGCGACATGGATCGCGGCGTGGGCAAACCGCCGTTTTTCGATGGGACGAACTATGCGTATTGGAAGATACGCATGTCGGCCTATCTGCAGAGCTTGGGTGCTTCCATCTGGGATATTTGCAACTCTGCTGATTACGTGGTCTTGGCTGCTCGTGTGACTCAGCATCAGATTGATGAGCACGAAGCCAATAGCCGAGCCCGTAATGCTCTCTTTTCGTGTTTGAGCATGGGAGAGTTTGATCGCGTTTCTCACCTCTCTACGGCTCGGGAGATTTGGGCCACCCTCATGCGTTTTCATGAGGGCACCTCTCAAGTCAAAACCCGACTCTACGAGTCATTCAAGAGAGAGTATGAGAACTTTAGACATCAACCTGGCGAGAGCATAGAGAGTTTATTCGCTCGCTTTCAGGTGATTGTCAACAGGATGAGGGCTAACAAGGAGCAGTTGCCTTTCGATGATCATGAGAGAGCCTTGAAGCTTTTGCATACTCTTGATCGGTCGGTGTGGGATTCCAAAGTTCTTGCGATCATCGAATCGCCTAACTATGAAACCCTCACCTGCGACGAGCTCTTTAGTAAGCTCAAATCCAGTGAGATTGATGCCATGCGAGGGCTTCTTATGCGAATCCTTCTGGCCCGACTATGGCTTTGGTTTCTGGCTCTTCTGCTAATCCCTCTGCTGGCTTTGCACTTTCTTCACTCTTTTCTGTCACAGAGGACCAGCTTGAGTCGTTGGGGGATGACGAGTTGGCAATGCTCGCCAACCGGTTCACGCGGTTCCACAACAACCGCATGAACCGTCGCCGCGGTGGAGGACGCTCAGGATGCTATGAGTGCGGCGACCCCGACCACTTCATCGCCAACTGCCCCAAGAAGATGCATTCATCTGGGAAGGGCGATCATGGGCACAAGTACGACTCCGGCAAGCGCCAGGAGAAGTACGTCCCCGCGAGGCACAAGCGGAGGGGCGGCTTCGACAAGGAGTACATCAAGAAGTAGTACTTGGAGAAGGCCCAGGCTGAGCAGCGTGCGTTCTTTGCCACGCTCAGCGATGTCGACGGCTCGGATGACGACTCCGCTTGCTCAAGCGATGACGAGTCCGAGAAGAAGAAGAGGATCGAGGACAAGCTGAACGGTCTCTGCTTCTTCGCCGACGACGATGGCTTCTGCACCATGGCGCTTGGGGATGAGGTCGATGGCAAGCTAGAGCACACCCCTCGCGACGACGACGACGACACCTCCCAGGTATCCCTCACCCACGACGAGCTTTCTGCTGAGGTTGAGAAGCTTACTGCCGCGCTCCTTAGTCAGGACAAGTTGCTTAGGCGTGCCGCCAGAGAGCGCAAGGAGTTTAGGCAGAAGTGGGAGGACACAGTGAGAGAACTTGAGTTTGCCAAGTCCACCGTGGTCGTGTCGGAGGAAGTTGAGTGTGAGATGTGCACCACGCACATGACTGACCTTCTCACTTTGAGAGGTAAGTATGCTGCGTTGGTAGGAGAGGTGGATGAGCTGAAAGCTAGACCTTCTCTGTTGGGTGCGTGCAAGACTTGTCCTGTCTTGCAATCCGAGTTGGCAGAGAAGAATGCCAAGATTGTGTCTCTTGAGGAGGCCAACTCAGGTAGCACGAGTGTGGCTAGGTGTGCTTTGTGTGAGGGTTTGGAGATGGAGATTGCGAATGTCAAGCATGGCAAGATGCAAACCGAGGAGGAAAACACATACCTTCGGACCATCTTGTCATGGGTCTCTTGTAGTGAGCCGCAGCTCGGGATGATGATCTCCCAATTTAAGCGAGCTGCTGGAGGTCCTGGTGTAGGTTTTGCTCCGGGTGTTGATCTTTCTGCTTTTAGGAAGATTGGAGAGTCGAGTGGTCTGAACCCTAGTGAGAAGCCCAACTCCACCACTACTCCCAAACTTGCCAAGCTTCCACCCAAAGAGCCCGTCAAACCTACCACCAAGGATGGGGTGTTTGAGGAACCTCCGAGAGCTCCACCCAAGAACCAAGTGTGGCATCCCAAACCCAACCACCTAAAGAACAAGCTGGATACAATGCCACCTATCCAGGAGGAGTTGCCACAGAAGGGCAAAGTGACCCATGCCCACAGTCCTGCGTACCAACAACCCCCTGTGCGTGCGGTGAGGTACCAGTGTGACTTCTGTGGGAGAGATGGTCACTTGAGCGAGTTCTGCTTTCGGCGCAAGAGAGAGGCGCGTCGTGCTCGGGAGATGGACAACCCGGACATGTACCACCCTTTCCAAGGTCTGCATGGGCCGAATGTCCAGAGGAGAGCTGCTAGGTCTGGAGGTCAAGTTCCTAGGCCTAGGCAGCAGAGAGCTCTGAGGAGAGACGCTAGGCCTAGAGGCACAGTGCCTCAAGTTGCTAGGCCTAGGCCTCGTAGAGAGCGTGCCCGACGGGGTCCTGCCTTTGCAGTTGACGGACCCCGTGGCAGAGGTTTTGTTGAGCGCTTTCCCCCACCGCAGTGTGAGTACCGCGGTGAGCGTTTCTTCCCCAGCGGACCACGTTTTCCTGTGCGTGGTGATCGCTACCCCCGTAGACAGACTAGGAATGGTTTTTACACTGACCGTTCTTTTGAGCAGCCGGCCCAACACTGGTATCCTTCCTATTTCACTAACCCCAGTGTTGGACCGTATGCTCACTCTATGTCTTTTTATTAAATGTAGGTAAGACGGTTGGAGGACATTTGGTTGGTGGATTCCGGTTGTTCGAGGCACATGACCGGAAACGCCAAGTGGTTCTCCAGCCTTAGCCCGGTCACCGAAAAGGAGTACATAACCTTCGGCGACAATAGTAAAGGTAAGGTGTTATCCCGTGGGACGGTGCGGGTTAATGAGCACTTTGTGTTGCGCGATGTTGCTCTTGTTTCTAACCTGCATTTTAACTTGCTTTCTGTTTCACAACTTTTTGATGATGACTATGAGATTCGTTTTAAACCGAACCTTAGTCGCATCTTAGATCCTCAGGGCGATCTTGTATGTCTGATTTCGCCCTTTGGGAAAGTCTTTCGCACGAATTTCTCGGAGTCGTTTGGTTCTTCTCGCTGTCTTTTGGCTAGTCCTTCTTCCTCCGATCTTTGGAAGTGGCATAGGAGGCTCGGTCATTTAAGCTTCGACTTGCTTGCAAGACTTAGCTCACTTGGCCTAATCCGAGGATTGCTCAAGCTTTCGATGGAGAAGGATCTAGTTTGCCATTCTTGCAGACATGGGAAGATGGTTGCCGCTCCCCACCATCCAGTGACTAAGGTCATGACCTCGCACCCCGGAGAGCTTTTACACATGGACCTTGTTGGTCCGGCTCGGGTGAGCTCGGTTGGTGGCAAGTGGTATGTTTTGGTTGTTGTTGACGACTTTTCGAGATATTCGTGGGTCTTCTTTTTGACTGAGAAGACTGAGACTTTCTCCTTCGCTCGCAATCTGATTTTGCATCTTCAGAACGAGTTCCCTTTGAACTCGATGCGAGCTATTAGAAGTGATAATGGTTCCGAATTCAAAAATTCGGATTTTGAGAAGTTTTGTGACCGCCTTGGTTTGGAGCATCAGTTTTCTTCCCCCTACACACCGCCCCAAAATGGTGTTGTAGAGAGGAAAAATCGAACCCTTGTTGAGATGGCCAGGACAATGCTCGATGAGCATAGGACTCCTAGGCGCTATTGGGCCGAAGCTATGAACACTGCATGCTACATTTCAAATCGCATTTTTCTGAGAGCCTTTTTGAAGAAGACCTCTTATGAGTTGCGTTTTGGTCACCAACCCAAGGTGAGTTATTTTAGAGTCTTCGGTTGCCACTGTTTTATATTGAAGAAGGGCAACCTGGACAAGTTTGAGTCTCGTTCTTCTGACGGGGTATTTTTGGGTTATGGCACTCACACTAGAGCATATCGTGTACTTAACCTTGATACTAACCGAGTCATGGAGACATCAGATGTCACCTTCGATGAGACTCTTGTTTCTCCTTCTTCTCGTTTTGAGCGTGCAGGTGATCATGAGGTTGGAGAGCCTCTTTTCGATGACGAGGAAGAGGGTGCTGAAGGTATGGATGATCCAGCACCCTCTCCACCTGCTGTGCCGCAAAGAGCGGCCTCGACGACGACTCACGGCCCCGACACCTCTTCTTCCTGGGGGCCGTGGGATCCTCCACCTCGTGCGGTACCTTTTGTACCCAGGGTGGAACCAGCTGCTGTTGAGGGGGAGGTCACCTCATCCCGGGAGGCGCCACGACACATCCAGCGCCAGCACCCCCCTCAGCAGATGATTGGCGACATCGGCGAGCGAGTCACTCGCTCCAGGTCACAGCACATCTCTCACTTCGCTCACTCTGCTTTTGTTGCTAATTTTGAGCCCCGAGATGTTGGACACGCATTGACGGATCCGGATTGGGTTAATGCCATGCATGAGGAGTTAGAAAACTTTGAGCGAAATCAGGTTTGGGTTCTAGTTCCACCTCCACCTGACTGTAAGCCTATTGGGACAAAATGGGTTTTCAAAAACAAGCAAGGAGAGGATGGCCACGTTGTGAGAAACAAGGCCAGGCTTGTAGCGAAAGGTTATAGTCAGAAGGAGGGGATAGACTATGAGGAGACGTTTGCTCCTGTAGCTCGTTTGGAGGCTATTAGGATAGTCTTGGCTTTTGCTGCATCCAAAGGTTTCAAACTGTTTCAAATGGATGTCAAGAGTGCCTTCTTAAACGGCTACATAGAAGAGGCAGTATATGTAGAACAACCCCCCGGTTTTGAAAATCCCAAATTTCCAAACCATGTTTTTAAACTCCACAAAGCTTTGTATGGTTTGAAACAAGCCCCTAGAGCCTGGTATGATAGATTGAAAACTTTTCTACTAGCTAAGGGTTTTAAAATGGGATGTGTAGATAAGACGCTCTTTCTCCTCAGGCAAGGCAAAGACACGCTCTTGGTCCAAATTTACGTGGATGATATCATTTTCGGTGGTTCTTCTCACGCGTTGGTTGCCAAGTTTGCAGATACTATGAGCAGGGAGTTTGAGATGAGCATGATGGGCGAGCTGACATTCTTTCTCGGATTGCAAATCAAGCAATCCTGAGAGGGGACGTTTGTGCACCAGGGCAAGTACATGAAGGACTTGCTGAAGCGGTTTGATATGGGTGAGGCCAAGCCTCTTCCAACAACCATGTCGACGACGACTGCCCTGGATGCGGATGTGGAGGGAGAAACAGTGGACCAGAAGGAGTACCGCAGCATGATCGGGTCGCTGCTCTACCTGGCGGCGACACGCACGGACATCCAGTTCGCGGTGTGTCTGTGCGCGCGCTTTCAGGCGTCGCCGCGCACTTCTCACCGTCAGGCGGTGAAGCGCATCTTCAGGTACCTTCGTTTCACTCCTGAGTTTGGGATTTGGTATTCTGCTTCCTCCACCCTCTCGCTTTGCGGTTATTCCGATGCCGATTTTGCTGGTTGTCGCATTGAGCGCAAGTCCACTTCTGGGACATGCCAATTTATTGGATCTTCTCTTGTATCGTGGTCTTCTCGCAAGCAGTCTAGTGTCGCCCAGTCTACCACGGAGGCTGAGTATGTTACTGCGGCCAGCTGCTGTTCCCAGTTACTCTGGATGATGGCCACTTTGCGTGATTTTGGTTTGAGCTTTTCTCGCGTGCCTTTGCTTTGTGATAGCACGAGTGCTATTAGCGTTGCTAGGAACCCCGTGCTTCACTCGAAAACCAAACACATTGATGTGCGCTTTCATTTCTTGCGAGACCACCAGGAGAAGGGTGATATCGACCTTCGCCATGTCGATACTCATCACCAACTGGCTGATATTTTCACCAAGCCTTTAGACGAATCAACCTTTAATCGGTTGAGGGGTGAGCTTGGTGTGTGTTTCCCCTTTTAGATGGGGGAAACCTTTTGGATCTTGTATAGACTGACTCTTTTATTTTGAGTTTCTTTTCTTTGCATTTGTGCATACGCATTTACATTCTGAGCTTCATGTTTATAATCACTAGAATGTAACTATGCTCTGTTTAGTATGCTCCGATGCTTATGTTGATGCTTGTAGCTTATGCTCCTTCTGATCACTAGTACATGTTATCAGCTAAGCTATTTCGGAATGGTGAATTTGCCTAATGTATATAAATATGAAAATGATCACCATTGAGGTATGCAACTAGCATGTGTAGGGTGTGTTGAGTCCATTCCTGCTTTTCATATATGCTAGGTTGCTATGTCTCTAGTTCTGAGTCATTCACTTGCTTAGTTTGTTCATATCATGTTTAAAATTTGAACCAAGTTTTAGTGATTTGAAAAGATCGAGATGGGATTGCTTGTCAACACCTCATGGTATCGAGACTGTTTCTCATTGCACTTTGAGTTAAACTTGAGCCGTGTAGTGTATGACCGAAACCGTAGCTTTAAGCTTCTGATTGTTTCGGCATAGGCTTCGCTCGGTTGAAAAGTTAGGCAATGACAAGCTTTCAACCTCTCGCAATCACATGCTAAATTTGAACTTGTGTAATTTCACCGCTGCAAACTCCGATATAAAACTGAAATCACAAGTATATGCTTCATTCCTATGCATGATGATTGAACTTTGCTAGGGGTGGTTCACCTTGTATACATGTTTAGCACTTGTTTGGATTCCTATCTATACATGTGTAGTGCTATTTTGATGGTGACTACCTTTTTGGCTAAAAACTGCTCACTTGCTCATATGCTTCATATTTCGTATGTGTGATCAGTTTGAGCCTTTGCTATTTGAGTGCTTAGTTGTGCCATTGGAGCTATACCGATTAGAGCATTTTTGCACTCTTTTGATTATATGCCTGAAGCCCCTAACTTGCATTTCTGACTTAATATGCATTTTTGAAAAGGAGGAGATTTTGTTGAGGGGGAGACCTTTGCTTGGTTCCTGGTTCTTGATAAGTGCATTTTCAACTAAGGGGGAGAAAAGACAAATCGTATGTCTCTTAGGGGGAGTTTTTGCTAAGGGGCGAATTTTCAAATCCTTGGGGCGAATTTTCAAATCCTTGTGCTCTTCTCTTGATTGGACCTAAGGGGGAGTCCCTGGTTGCTTGCACCTGTCGAGGGGGAGTTTGCTAGTTGTGTTGAGCCGTTGCCTCTATCTTGAGGGACTAGCAAACATTTTCCTCATTTGGCGTCGAGTTTGATTTCGATTGGTTCGAAGACCTTTCGTTTGTTTTTTAATTGATTCAGAGTGGTTTTCGTGCTAGTTGTGTTGAGCCTCTGTGCCTCTATCTTGAGGGACTAGCACTTTGCCATTTTTTAGCTCCGATTTTCAATTGGTTTTCTGCTAGCGGTGTTGAGCCTGTTCTACCTCTTCTTGAGGGCTAGCTTTGCTTTGCTTGGTCGCGTCGAGCCGTTGCCCATGTCTTTGGGGACCAAGTTCTCGCTTCTTCCACTTGACCTTCTTCGGCTTTGCTATGCTTTTGGGTCATTTGGTTGAGTTCTCTCTTCTCCTTCCTCCTACCTTCTTCTTTCATTATGATTTGTGTGTGTAGTTGACAATGCACTCATCAAGGGGGAGATTGCGGATACATGGGTGTATGCCGAGTCTCTGAGTGATGAGTGATTGTCAACGGGTTTGATCGCATGTTCTTTGGCTTGTGTTGTGCAGGTGTCGAGCACGGAGACAGTGATCGAGGGCAAGGTGAAGGTCAAGTTGAGACGTGCCGTGCCGACGGACTGGGTGCGATGAAGGATGGGCGTGCCGTGCGGCGGACGTGCCATGCCGATGTATCGAGCAGTGAAGGGCGGACGTGAGGCTTGGACTGAGGGACCGGAGTGCCTGAGGATCAGCTGTGGTGGCTGGCAGCCTGGGACAGCGACGAGCGGAGACTTGCGGGGCACGGTGTTGCTCGGGTCGAGGACCTGGGGACACGTGTCGGTGGACGGGGTCCACGGGCGGTGCATCCCCTCTACAGCTCTGGTTTGGTGGTTGAGCCATGGAAAAACCACCGGGTGGACGGTTTCCGAGTTTGGGCCTCAAAACTTAGGTGCTCGGTTTCCAGGTTGAGCCACAAAACCTGGGCGCGGACGGTTTCCGAGTTTGGCCACAAAACTCGGGCGATGGGCCGGTTTCCGAGTTTGGGCCTCAAAACTCGGGCGCTGCGGGTTTCTGAGTTTGGGCCACAAAACTCAGGCTGGTGGGCTGGTTTCCCGGTTTGGGCCTTAAAACCGGGGGTTGCTGGAAAAGGCTGGTTTCCCGGTTTGGGCCACAAAACCGCGGGTGCAGAGCGAGGACGGCACGTGGCGGCAATCGGAAGGTTGCGTGGAGGCAACGCGGACGAGTTGTGCGGGCGTGGCCGTTGGATCTACCTACCACTTGAGTTGGTCCAGAATAACCTTAGGGTTTAGCTGGTTCGCTCTGTAATTAGAATAGAGAGGGGTAGAGTAGGAAATAGACTTAGACTAGAATAGGATAAGTAGTCAGGGGAGACACCCTCCTCCCCCATCTCAGTTTTAGCCATCTCATTTGCTTCCTGCACTTAGGGTTTCCTGCTCTCCCATCCCCTGCTGTAGCTGAGATCCGCAGAGAGACTTGCAACTCTGTGTACTGTTGATTTTGAGGAAAGGAGGCCGCAACCTCCTTGTCGTAGCGTGTGTTTGCGCTTCGGCTTGCAATTCGTGGGTGTGATTCGCGTTTTGTTCATGTTCCTCGCGGAATCCTTTTTCCCCACGATTTTCCCGTCGCTTGATCTCTTTGCTCGGTTCATTTTTTGCAATTCCGTTTGAACTGGTTTGTTCTAGATCGTGAGGCACTTCTTTTCACCGAAGGAATCATCCTCTAACCTCACGGTCTAGGAGATCGATCGATTTTTCGTTTCGGGTCAAGTTTTCTCCCTTCCCCCGAAATTCTTCGATTCATCGATTTGGAGATAGGTTCGAGCCATGATCTCTTAGAGATAGCTCACTATACTCTTTGTGACTCTTCTCACCAAGTTTGATCCCTAGAGGACTTGTTTTGGGTGAGATCGAGTCGAATCGGTGAACGAACAGCCTGAATCGGGGTGACCGGACGCTGCCTGTTCAACGACCGGACGCTGTCAATGAGTCCGGTCGATGAACACCTTCGCTGTGTTCGGTTCGTGACTTGACCGGACGCACCTTTTGCTAAGTGACTGGACTCGCCCATTGTACTGTTCACTTGGCTTGTATTTTGTGACCGGACGCACTGCTCTCGACCGGACGCTCGTCTCTGGTGAGTCCAGTCAGAAACAGTAAGCTCCGAAAACTGTTTTTGCACGATCGGACGCGTCCGGTGGTCAGCGACCGGACGCAGGTAGAGTCCGGTCAGTGCTGGTTCGACGCGTTTTCGTCCGCAGTTTGTTCGTTCGTCTTTCGATTCGAGATTCGTTTGTTGCGTTGGATTCCTAACTTCGTGCTCTACAGAATTTGGGATTCCTAACTATTTAATTATGTCGGTGGAATGCCAAAGGGGTACCCCCAATCAATGCAAAACGACCACGTCGGGCCTCGGGCGAACGCTCGTTCTCCGTCTCGCCCGAGCCCTCCGTGCCAGGCCTCGGGCGAACGCTCGTCTTCCGCCTCGCCCGAGCCCTCCAAGTCAGGCCTCGAGCGAACGCTCGTTCTCCGTCTCGCCCGAGCCCTCCGAGCCAGGCCTCGGGCGAACGCTCGTCTTCCGCCTCGCCCGAGCCCTCCAAGTCAGGCCTCGGGCGAACGCTCGTTCTCCGTCTCGCCCGAGCCCTCCGAGCCAGGCCTCGGGCGAACGCTCGTCTTCCGCCTCGCCCGAGCCCTCCAAGTCAGGCCTCGGGCGAACGCTCGTTCTTCGTCTCGACCGAGCCCTCCGAGCCAGGCCTCGGGCGAACGCTCGTCTTCCGCCTTGCCCGAGCCCTCCAAGTCAGGCCTCGGGCGAACGCTCGTCTTCCGCCTCGCCCGAGCCCTCGCGTCAGGCCTCGGGCGAACGCTCGTTCTCCGTCTCGCCCGAGCCCTCCAAGCCAGGCCTCGGGCGAGCGTTCTTCTACACCTCGAGACCCCACGCGGGGACCTCGAGCCCCTCAGGCGCAGCAGCCTATCCCTCGAGACGCTTCACGCCTCCCTCGGGCGGCACGGACACCGGCAGCTAGCCCCATACCGCGCATTCAATGCAGTCACCAACTCCGGTCACATCCTCTGGTACACAGCATGTGCCACAGTGACCGGGGTCAGAGTCAAACCTCATTTTTCACCATAAGCATGGGCAAAAGGGCGCCAGTACAACGCTGTTCGGTCATACCCCGCACTATAGCACCCTCGAGCCACCTCTCGAGGTCTGGAATCCCTCTGAACGACCGGGCGTTCCGGGACTCGGCCATACCTGCGGGAGCTCGACCCCCCGCAGGCGCCAACTCGAGGCCGGCCCTGCGCCCCTCGAGCCCTAACTGCTCTCACGCCATTGGAGGACAGGTACCCCAAAGCCTGGAAGGACGCTGCCACGCCCCGTACGGACCGGAGTGGGCGCTGCACGACCTCGCGTCGCCACGTCTCCATGACTCCGCCCAGGATGGAAGCCACGACGCCTGAACAGCAATCTTCATGTCAGTCCCTGTGGCCCCGACAAGACAGGATTCCTACCCCCGTTGTACTGATCTTGGGTACTGTACATGTTACCCCTGTGTAACGCTCTTGTGTAACCTTGGCCTCCCCTTGCTCTATAAAAGGGGACACCAGGGCCCTTCACGCGGGGGGTGGGAGATTCACGCATACGGCTCCGAAAGGGACACGTTAAGACACAAGTACACACACACGAGTCCGGACTCCGGTCCACGCTCACAAAGCTTGTATTCGCCCCTGTACAAGCACTTAGGTGCAAGTAATACAAGAACCTCCCCCCGCTGGACGTAGGGCCTTCTTTGCCCGAACCAGGATAAATCCTTGTGTCATCTTGCATCACCATCCAGGAAGAGAGCACGCGATCACATTACTCGTTGGTGTCATACCCCCGGTTTCGAAACACCGACAGTTGGCGCGCCAGGTAGGGGAAGCGCGTGTCCGAGTCATTTTCTCGCTATCTCCTGGATGGCTTCTTCTACTCCTTCGTTCTCTGCCGGTGCCGTCGTCTGGTTCGGGAACCTTGAGTCCCTAGCCGCCGGCAACGGCAACGAGCTGACCCCGCTCTCCACGGAGGGCCCGAGCGGAAGGCGTGTCACACCACCCCGCGCGGGGGGCATGACGCGTCGTCTGCACCACCACGCGTCGCCACTTCGCGAGCGGCGCCGTGGTCACCATCGTCGCCAGGCACAGGCGGTGCCGGCGGCGTACGCCCACTTCCCCGCGGTCGGCGCAGAATCCCCGAGGGGAAACCTGCCCAGCACGCGGCCGGCGACCTCCAGGGCGCGGGCGCGCTCCCCCAGCAAGTTCGCGTCCGTCACACGTGCGGACCGGCACGTCTGGTATCCCACCAGGGAGTGCTTCCAGCTCGAGGGGGTGGTGAGCGATGCCGAGGACGACGACGACGACGACGTCAGGCCAAAGCCCAACCTCGGAGCGCCCAACGACGTGGCTACGGCAGGCGGTTCGCGCGTTCAGGCAAGAAGAAAATCCTCGGCCCCGGTTGCACCACCTCAACACGACGACAGCCGGGCGGCGCAACTCGCACAGGTGCGGGAGGCAATCACCAAGACCGAGGAGGAACGACAACGCCTGTTGCAGCTCTAGCAAACTCTGATGCGGGAACCACCCCAGCCTCGAGGAGCCGGAGCTCGAGGTCGGGCTCGAGATGCCCACCGATGGACCCTCGAGGACGGGGCGCCAGCACGCCCCGAGGTGTGCTTCCCGCGAGCCGGGCAAAACGTGGTGGCGGCCGCAATGCTGCTCCGCGATCTGCCCACCGTCTCCAACCCCGACGCCAGACGCATGCTTGGGGAAGTAAAGAGCCTCCTCGAAACGGCCGCTGTGCAGATAGCCGAGAGCTCGGCCTTGCGCCAGCGCAGGGCAGCCTCGGAGAAGCCAGCAGACGCACCCCGCAGCAAGCACGAGACGTCGGTCCGCCAGCCGGACGCCCCTCAAGCCAGACTAGCCCAAAAGCGGGTCGCGGACAGCCGGCAAACCCTCGGGCCCCAGGGTCTTCGGCCGAGCCATCCGCAGCTCGACCCTCCCCGACCGCTTTCGACCACCGACCAACGTCGTAAAGTATGACGGTGAGGTCGAGCCCAAGCTCTGGCTCTCAGACTTCCGCCTAGGCTGCCAACTGGGCGGAGCGAAGGGCGACGACCGTGTGATCATACGCCAACTCCCACTTTACCTCTCAGACACCGCCCGCCGGTGGCTCGAGGGGCTCCCGCCGGATCAGATCCATGACTGGACCGACCTAGTCAGGGTCTTCGACAGGAATTTCAAGGGGACTTGTGCGCGCCCAGGCAACTCCTGGGATCTGCGACGTTGCAGGCAGGCAGCGGACGAACCCCTCTGCGACTTCGCTCGGCGGTTCTCGAAGCAGCACCTCGAGCTCCCTCACATACCTAATAAGGAGGTCATCTCAGCGTTCCTCGCAGGCACGACGTGCCAAAAGCTGGTCCACGAGTTAGGGCGCTACCGTCCCAGGACGATCGAAGACTTGATGGATCAGGTCACCAACTTCGCCTCCGGCAACGAGGCAGTGGTGGCCTTCTTTGGCCACTCCGCGGGCCAAGGCGAAGGACAGAAGGCAAGGCACGACGATGAGGACGACGACGACGAAGAAGTGCGCGTGGGCGCCCGCAGCAGACGAGCTGGCTAAGTCAGCACCCATGCACGACGCCGCCCCTCGAGCCGGACTCGGGGGCTCGACCTTCGACGCCCCACATCGGGCTGGGCTCGGGGGCTCGACGTCCCTTCGACACCGCTCCTCGAGCCGGACTCGGGGGCTCAACCTTCGACGCCCCACCTCGAGCCGGACTCGGGGGCTCGACGTCCCTTCGACGCCCCTCCTCGAGCCGGACTCGGAGGCTCGACCTTCGACGCCCCTCCTCGAACCGGACTCGGGGGCTCGGCCTTCGACCTTCAGCGCTGCCCCACGAAAACAATTCCGAGCCCGACTCCAGCTCGGAACATCGAACAACTACGTTGTTTTCTATCCCTAAAGCCTCGAGGCTTTGTACATTTCTCGTACTTTGTACAAATTTCGCGTTTCGAATGAATAAAAGTTCGTTTTCAAGTTCTTTGTTTCATTCAAAACCGGGGTAGCCTTGACTCTGTCTTATCAGAGTCAAGACTTCCTCGCGAGCTAGCCAGGGGATCCCCCCTAAAGTTCCCAAAAACCTCGCACGTTTTCTAAACTCGACGTTTTGTTATTTTTCTATGCCTTGAACGCGCCTCACGACTAAGAAGAAAACACCTTGGGCTCCCTAAGGACCAAGGGTGTCAAGACGGGAGCTCGCCTACACCCCCGGGCTACGGTACCTCCACTCGCTCCCCCCTCGAAGGACTCAAGTCCGTGTCGAAAACATAGTCGAAGCAAAACTCAGGCAAAGAAAAATAAGAAAACTCGAGCGCAAAGATATTTCAATATCACCTCGGGCTCTCACCCCGAAAGCCCTTGAAGGAGTCCTTCCCACTCCTCCGAGGCCTCGTGGGCTATCAGGAGAAGGGTCTCCGACCCGACGCCCGACGCCCCCGAGACTTACGTTTTCGCTCGCTTTATCAAAACAGGCAACAACGAATGAAATGCGAAAATGTTTTTACATTAGGCCTCGAGGGCCGCGAGCATGTTCCTTCTCACAAAAATATTCTTCCACGGAGGACACAACGCAAGGGCTCGGCGGCCCAAACTAACTTTGTCTCTCCTCTTGAGGCTCGTCCGCAGGAGCAACCACCAAGGGGTCTTCATGCGCCGAGGACGCTGCTGAGGGAAGCCCCACGTCCTCTTCAAAAAACCGAGCCAGGGCCTCCCCAGGGGCCTCGACGACCCTGGTGAGCTCCGCGATCTCCCGCTCAGCTTCATCATCATCGTTCGGCAGGATGAACCCCTGGCTAACGGCGTCAAAGTTGAGGCCGGCGTAGTGGCTGGAGATCACGGCAAAAGCCCGCTTCACCCCAAGGTGCAGAGCGCCGCGCACCTGATCGTCCGTATGGCCCCTTAGGGCAGACAGACGGCTGACTAGGGAGCTCCCTGATTGACCCTCTGGGGCCCCAAGGGACACGCAGGCCCTGATGGCGGCCTCCTGCAGAACCTGGTGCTCCGAGGTCTCCGCCTGGTACACCAACTGCAAGGCGGCCGAAGCGTCCTCCGCCTCAGTAAGCCTCCCCCGCAGCTCTGCAGAGGTTCGACGTGACTCGTCAAAAGAAGGATCGAAGTACGAGAAGGAAACCATAAAGCCGACGGAACAAAACGTTACCTTTCGCCGTGCCCTCCCACTTCTGGGCATTGTTGGCCGACGCCTCAGCAGACTTCCGAGCCTGCTCAAGGTCCGCACTCAAGGCCTGCGCCTTGGATGCCTCCTCGGCAACCTGAGCGCGGAGGGCCTCGACGGTCTTCTCTGACTCATCCAACCGTGACGCCAGGTCCTTGGCCCTCTCCACCTCCCGGACGCCGTGCTCCCGGGCCTCGGTGACCGCGGCGGTCAAGCCTGAGCACTGAGTGCGCAGCCGACCCATCTCGGCAACCGCAGCCGTCAGCTCCGAGCAACGGGCGCTCAGCCGGTCCGCCTCGGCGTTCTTCTCGGTAAGCTGCCCCTGGATATGAGCGAGCTCGGCTTTTGACGCCCGAAGCTGCTCCCAGACGTGGCTCTCCCGGCGGAGGAAGTCCGACTTGGCCTGTGAGGCCCCCATAACCTCCTAAGATAAATAGTCGACCAGACATTAACCCCCCTTTTTTGACGAAATGGGAAGAAGAGGATCGCCCAAACAAGGGTCCTCACCTGGGCGGCCCGTGGTAGCTCCCTCTCCACCATCGCCAGAGACGTCTTCAATGACCGCGTGAGGAGCGAGCCGAGTCGCCCGAGGTCGTTCCAGTTTCCGACCTCGGGGGCATCGTCGAGGATGAATACCGGCTCGGCCTCGGGATCAGCTGGATCCCTCCACTCCACTCGAGGGCCGCCCCAGGTGGGAGAGCGACCTCCCAAGCGGACGGGGGCCGAGCTTTCGCCCCCTCCTCCAACCTCTGGCACCAACAACCTCGGCGGCACGCTGGTAACCTCGACCCCCACCTCTGCTGACCCACCTTTTGGGGAAGTCTCGCCAGAAGAGATGGTGTGGACCTCCTCCGGCAAGCGTGACCCCTGAGGCAGGGCGTCGGCCCCAGCCTCGGGCGCAGCGGCCATGGACGGCACTGCCTCAGCCGCCTTAGCGGCTTCGGCTTCAGCGGTCGAGGCCACCGTCGCGCCCTCATCCCTCGACGCGCCAGAAGCGAGATCCTCCTCTGGCGCCCCACCAGCGGAAACCGGGGCCCCCTCTGGGGACTTGATAATTTCGGGCGTGACGACCGGCCCGCCGGACCCCGGCAGTGGTGGCGTCACAGACGGTGCCACCATCGCGCCGGCGGAGGAAGTCGCGCCAACTTTCAGCGCCTTCTGAGGGCGGAGGGATAAGGCCTCCACGGACCGCTTCCCGCTGAGACAAGAGAAGAAAGATACGCATCATGAAAAAATCCCCACACAAGCAAACGCGAGACGGGCACGCGACGAGTGCTTACCCAGCCCTTGGCGCCCTCCTCGCGGTGGGCATGGGTGAGGTCCGCAGCCGCTGTGTCCCTGCAGGGGGAACTCCTCTCGGGGGAGGCGGGAGCTCCGTCCTGGGGGTCTCCGTCGAAACCCCAGCCAACGGTGGCGTCGACAGACCCTGCGCGGACCCGTCGCCCCCCCCGGGGCGCAGAAGTCCCGCCACCCGCGCCCGGGGCAGAAACAAGGCTCTTCCCCGCCGCCTGCGCCCCGGACGTGACTCTCACGGGGCTCGCTGACCAAACCGGCGAGCGGTCCACGTCTGGGAACCCCGCCAGGGGCTCGGAGTCCCCCTCCGAGCCCTCCTCGTCTTCGTCATCGGAATCCTCCTCCGTAGGGGAGGACTCTTCCGGCTCACCATGGAGCTTCTGTTGCCGCCGATGCCTCTCCAGGTCGTCACGGTCCTTCCGACGCTTGGCTCGCCTGGCGCTCCTTTCGTCCTTCTTCTTTTTCCTGTCCTCGGCCAGGCGCCGCCTCTCCTCCCTTTCCTCAGGAAGGGGAGGCTTCGAGGCGCTGACCCCCTGTAAACCCTGCAAAAAGAAGGAAATAAGGATCGAACACGAACAGCTCCGCGGCAACACACCCACAGGATCGATCCCCTTACCAAGCTGATGTACCCGCGGAACGGGCGCATCGGAATACTGAGCAGCTTGCTCGCGTCCTTCACCTCCTTTACTGCATCCCTCGCCCGGCGAACGAGCTCGGGATAGGCGACCGGGGACGCCCTCATCTGGCACTCCCGCAGGAGAGGCGCGTCGTCCCTCATCTTCGCCATGATCAGGGGCCGGTTCACCAGCGGCAGCACGCACCGCTGGTGGAACCAGGCCACAACCATCCCGACCGTCAGACCCGCCTTCCGCAGCCTCGACAGGGCCTCAAGAAGCGGGTCGAGTCGACCCTGCCTCTTGTCGACGACGCCGTAGTTCCAAAGATCCGGCCGCGACTCGATGACGTGGCCGGTGTATGCTGGCAGCAACCCATCGTCGTTGCGAAGGTAGAACCAGCCCACGCGCCAGTCCTTGTTTGAGGTGGCCGCCTGGGACGGGATGTACAGGCCCGACCTGTGCTGGCGAACGGAGAGCACGCAGCTCCCCGACCTCATCAGTCTCCGCCGACCCTCCGAAACCGCCTTCGTGAAGAGCTCGCCCCGGAAGAGGTGGATCCAGAGCTCCTAGTGGGGCTCGATCCCCAGAAAGCCCTCGCAGACGGTCGCGAAGATGGCCGCCTGTGAAATGGAGTTGGGGCAAGGTGATGCAGCTCGAGCCCGTAGTAGAAAAGAAGCGCCCGGAGGAACCGGCTTGCCGGCACCCCGAACCCGCGCTCATGGAAAGCGATGAAGCTGACCACGTAGCCGTTCGGGGGCCTCGGCTCCTCCTCCTCCGGACCGGGGGCGATCCACTCCGGCCTATCAGAGCCGGAAAGGCCCCGAAGAAGCCCTCTCTGCACCAACTCCGCTAGCTTCTCCGGGGTGGCGGCAGAAGCGCCCCACGGCTCGGCGACGTCGGCCATCCCGGACAACGGAAGGCGGAAGCACGAATGTCGCAAAGGGGAAAGGTCTCGATCTCTCTCTCTGTCTTTCTTCTTTGCCTCTCAACCCTCTACTCCGCCGCTGGCCCGGTCTCTCCCTTCCCGCCTCTGTTTTTGTGCGGCTGAACGGTGGAGGAAGACGAAGGAGTAAGGGGGACGGGTGAATGAGGAAAGGAACCGCCCCGAAGTCCCCAAGGGGTGTATTTATAGGATAAAAACCAACGGCCAGATCCCGGTTGATCACTATTCACCCGCATTTAATGCATTGCACGCCAGGAGATCTCATGATTGCAAGAATCCCCTCGATGCGGGTGCGCACGCAAGCATTAAATGCCTGGTCGTAGGCCCTTGCACACGTCTGCAACAGGCGCCGCCCACGTCCCCAGGAAGTCGCCTAAAAAGGCGCGCCCGCCGGAAGAAGTAACCTGCCTCTGACTCCTTCCCAGCGAAGGAACCCAGGGCACCGAGCCCGTTGCGATCTAGGGGTTGGAAGGCCGACGGCTCCGAGGGTTCGACAGCCGCCCCAGGGTAACAGAGTCAGGAACGGCCGCGGACCCTGGACCGAGCCGAGCCTGAGCACGGCGTCACCACCCCTCTTCCTTGCAAAAAGGATGCGTAAGGGTTGAAAAACCAAGACAAGGCCGCCTCTGACCGACCCTTTGCGAAAAAGGGCTCAGGGGCTCGCCTCGCACCCAAGATAAAGTCAAAAAACCTTGGATTACCCCTAATCCCAAGGCCATCGATTGGCAACCAAGGGACTCGGGGGCTCGGGGATTACGATTAATCTCTTTTCTTTGTGTGAACATGAGATTTCCAGGCCTCGGACGAACGCTCGTTCTCCGTCTCGCCCGAGCCCTCCGAGCCAGGCCTCGGACGGAGTCTCCCACGGCGACGAAAGAGGTAAACGCATAGCATTTAATGCGCCCGCCTAACTATGTCTCGAGCCGGATGCAGGGAACACGCGGCAGCTCTCCGTTCGCTCCACTACCCGGGCCCGCCACGACCGTCGCTCTGGCTTCGCGTCCGCCGCCCTCCCCGACAGTTTCCGCCTAAAAAGGCGCGTCCAACGGGCAGAAGGATTTCCAGACGACGGAGGCTTCTTCACAAAGGTAAAAATGGGCCCCGGCCCTAAGCCTCGAAGCAGCGAAGGCTGGCCCTCGAAGAGGGTTCGACAGC
>CM019822.1:45551076-45581076 GCA_009763385.1 Coix lacryma-jobi var. lacryma-jobi | reverse complement strand
GGAAAGCCAGCTGCTTCCCACGTGCCTGGGGCAAAAACAGAAGCTAGGCAACGTGTCCTCGGTGCAAAGACGCGCCCATGTCTCCAGGACGACCTCGGAGCGAAAACAGCAGTTCGGCCTGCACCGGTGCCCAGAAACAGCAGTTCGGCCTGGCGCCGAGGCTGAAAAACAGGGGTTCGCGCGGGCGCCCGCGCCGAGAAACAGCGGTTCGACTTGGATGGCAAGGAAGGGCTGGGACTCGCTGTTGGTAGTATGCCCTAGAGGTAATCATAGAGATGATGATGCTACGATTGTATCCATGATATACTTATATGTTTATTGAATATCCATTAAAGACAACTTGTATTGATCAGCAGTTATGTGAATTGTTTGTGAAACTCATTTACTTGTATGGCTATTCTATACTTGTCCCTGATCGGAGTATGTGTAGTAATGCACATGAATACTAGATAAGCACATTATTAGTTGATGGCTACGTTTCACAAGTCATAGACATAGAGATGTCAAACTAATAATGTGGGCACATGTATGACATGTTAGCTGGACTGACCCGACGTGAGAATTGTCTCTATTCACAACATGTACGTTATGTCCTTAGACCTGAGATTGTTGTATGTGCTCAAGATGTGAAATGGCTTACTTAGGGATTATCAAATGCTACTCCGTAACTGGGTAGCTATAAAGGTAGTCTTCGGGTTTGTCATGAAACATGCTGTGAGATATAAACAATCAAGATGGGAATTGTCCCTCTCAATGTGAGAGAGATATCACTGGATCACTCTGATCATTGGATCAACAAATGCATGGCCGTGCTTAGGTTAAGTGTTAACCTGTGAGTGAACTATATTTCGAGTGACAAGGGAATAACATGTTTATGCTATTGTGGTGGTTCGTCTAATTTGATCTTTGAGCACACATAGGAGTTGACACATCTTGCTAGAGGCCGCTATCAACTATTGGTCGAGTAGGATTACTCGGGCCATGTCTATGTGTACGTGAACCCATAGGGTCGCACGCTTAAGGGCCAGGAAGCCTAATTCGGGTTGGACCCGAATTAGACAAGGCTTAGGGTTTCTAATTGGGCCTCCATCTCAGGGCTGATTAGGAGACGCCTATAAAAGCAAGGGGAGGGGCGCGGCCAGAGGCAACCTAGTTGTTGGCAATCGCTGTCGCCCCTCACGCCCACGCCCACGCCCACGCCTTCAGCATCGCGCGGATCTAGCAGTCCGGCGGCGCAACTGCACTGCCTGCTGCAACGCGCACAACTACATCGAGTCGCCTCCGCTGCATCTGCGCGTCCAGTGGTAATCCCATTACCTGTAACTAGCAGTAGATCCTGGTTTATGAGGTCGAAAATTTTGATTTGTCGGCTAGCGTAGCAACCTCATAACCCTTCAGTGGTATCAGATCTATTACTGCCTCGTTACTAGTTCAGATGTTCGCATATAGAGATATGCGCGTGTATAGATGAGTTTTGGATCTTGGTTCATGGTCTTGCTGCGATGGTATTGTGTTGATCTACTCGTACCGATTGGAATTTCGCCATCCGAGTTTTGAGATACATCTAAATCCAGTCATGGCGAGTTGGAGATCAATTAGATTGATCGAATAACCTTGGTTCATGATCTTGCTGCGTTGGTATTGCGTCGATCTACTCGTACCGGTCGAAATTCTGCCATCCGAGTTTTGAGATACATGTAAATCCAGTCATGGCGAGTTAGAGATCAATCAGATTGATCGAATTGAACCCTAGGTCAGGCGTCGGACGTATGTGATCCGTGGGGGTAATAGATCGGATCTACTGCCGAACCTCAGATTGCCTGAAAAGTGCTGTTCGGTAAAACAGCCATAACTTTTGATCCGTAACTCGGATTGAGACGTTCCTTAAACGAAAATTGTTCAGAAAAAAATTTTACACCCATCCAACACCACTACGCCATGTTGCCACACTGGAAAATGCGAAAAAACGCTTGGAAATAGCAGTAATCCACGTTTTAAGATTAGACGTTGGAATCGTCTAACTCTGTTTTGCAGGATTATATGACTGGTATAGCCTATATGTGTATGTGATGCATGTATGTAACTTATTCATGGCTTGCATGTCATGAAGACAATATGGGCAAGAGCCATATTCATATTGTCAACCTTAATGTAATGGCCTGCGTGCCAATCTGTGATGATCTATCCACGACTGTGTAATTTTTAATTCACTGCCTTGCGTTAGTGATAGATAGTCTTGGCGGAGTCATCGCTGATGGACGGCGTTCATGGACCATGGAGATGGCGATCACCATGATGAACAGATTAATGGAGATGGAGATCCCCAAATTTGACAAAGGGCTATACCAAGTCATATATCTGTGATGACGTCGTTATTACTATTATGTTTTACTTTCACGTGATTATGTTCTTGTCTACATATGCGGTAGTGAAAGTAAAACGATCCCTCAGCAATGTTTAAGTGTTGTGCTCCCCCAAACCTTGCGTTGTCATAAGTCTTGTACATTCAGTGATGGGTCTATGAAATTAGAGTGCCACTGATTTTCCTCGACTAGACAAGTTCGTATTGGATACTGCAAGAAGGTTTGGTTACTTAGACAAGGTCATCCTAATGGTTAGGGACCTTGGAGCATGAGTCGTTGGTAACACAAGCATAGAGATGCTTTCCAACAACAAGTCATATGTGATATGATTAGCAAGGAGTTGCTTACCGATCTACCATGTCTTCTAGCGGTGATGCTAAAGCTCACTAGACGACTTGTTAGTTGTGGGTCTTGAATCACTAAATTTCAATTGAGGGATATTGATTTTAGTGGGAGTAGATTTTATTCAGAATATGATTTACTCCATCATGGATACTTTGTCTTAGTATTTTGCATTACTTTTGTTATAGATCTATGGTGACCTCTAAGCAACCATTTACTTTGCGCTCAATAATTGAAAAAGATAAGCTGAATGGAACAAACTATGCGGATTGAATTCGCAATCTGAGAATTGTTCTCAGGGCTGACAAAAAGGAGAATGTGCTAGACACCCCACTACTTGAAGAGCCTAATGAGAATGCTCCTGCTGCTGAAAGAACTGAAGGACCGAGAAAGCACTATCAAGGCGACCAAAGGGGGAGGTGAATGGGAGCTCAAAAATTTCCTTCAGAAACTTTGGCCAAATGTCCCAAAATCAACCCCAAGAAACGGCGACCGTAACCGTGATGCTCACAACCCTTGGAGTGGATGATCCCTAGGATCATAGCGGAGCACCACCAAGAAGAAGCAAACCAAACTCCAAAGGTTCCGGCTCGAACACACCCCAAAAACCAAGTCCCGAACGTAGATAGACGGCTACGTCGAGAAGTCCCCAAATACCGATGCTAACAAGTAGCAAAGATACCTAGAGAGGTTCCTTGATCAACTCTAGGGCCAAACGAGAAGTCCGGAAATCAACCGAAGAAGCCGGGAGAGCAAATGCACAAAACCGGAAGCTTCAGGCAAGTCCCGGACTGTCCGGCAGTACGGTCGCGGACTGTCTGCCCAGTGGCGGACTGTCCGGGCTCAGGTCGCGGGTTGTCCGCCGGCCAAATGAGCAATACCACAGTGCTGCTGCAAGTCCACTGGACGTTCCCAGACTATCCGCGAGACCCAACGGCGGACTGTCCGCCGGTCAAATCCCAAAACAGCGAAGGTGCTGAACAGTCCCTGGATGACTCCCGGACTGTTCACGAGTTCCTTCGGCGGACTGTCCACCGGTCAAGGAACAGTAACACGACCGAGACCCGCAGCCACTGACCTGGATCGATCCTGACGCGCGGACTGTCCGCGGGTCCAACGGCGGACTGTCCGCGGATGAACAGAGAGGGCGACTTTGATCGCCTCTCTCCCAAATCCTCTCAAATCCGATCCAAATCAAAATCCCACGTTCCCAAACTTGGAGAAGATGATCACGGAGTAGTTTGAAGACTATCCCCAAGAAATCATCCGCTCAAATCGACTAAAACAACGGGAAATCGAAAGGGGAGGTGATTGAACCGAAAAAGCGCCACGAAAACAAAATCGTCTCGATCTATTCGATCATGAGGAGTTAGATGAATTCCTTTGGTCGAAATGACCTCCTCAATGATACGAACAAAATGATTCAAACGGATTTTGCAAAGACGCACTAGAGAGGGAGATCGAGTGACGGGAAAATCGCGGAGAAACGAAGAACGCGAAGAACACAAACCAAAACGCGAATCAATTCACCGATCTGCAGCCGTAGCGCAAACACACGCTACAACCGTGAGGTTACGTCCTCACTTCCTCGAAATCAACAGTACATAGAGATGAGTCTCTCTGCGGATCTCAGCTAGCTACAGCAGGGGATGGGAGAGCAGGAAACCCTAAGTGCGAAAGAGCAAATGACTGAGATAGATGGGAGGAGGGTGTCTCCCGACTACTTATCCTACTACTAGCCTAAGTCTATTTCCTACTCTACCCCTCACTATTCTAAATACAGAGCGAACCAGCTAAACCCTAGGGTTATTCTGGACCAACTCGGTGGTAGGTGTATCCGACGGCCACGCCCGCACAACTCATCCGCGTTGCCTCCACGCAACCTTCAGATTGCCGCCACGTGCCGCCCTCGCTCTGCACCCCCGGTTTTGTGGCCCAAACCGGGAAACCAGCCTTTCCAGCCAACCCCCGGTTTTGAGGCCCAAACCGGGAAACCAGCCCACCAGCATCTTAGTTTTGAGGCCAAACTCAGCAAACCCTCAGCGCCCAGGTTTTGAGGCCCAAACCTGGAAACCGTCCTCAGCCCGAGTTTTGTGGCCAAACTCGGAAACCCTCAGCCCGAGTTTTGTGGCCAAACTCGGAAACCGTCCACGCCCAGGTTTTGAGGCCCAAACCTGGAAACCGTCCATCCGATGGTTTTTCCCTGGCTCTACCACCAAACCGACGTCGTAGATGGGATGCACCTCCGTGCACCCCGTCCACCGACACGTGTCCCCGAGTCCACGACTAAGGCAACACATGACCGCACTTCTTCACTTGTCGTCGTCACAGGCTGCTAGCCACCACAGCTGATCCTCGGGCCTCTGGTCCCTCAGTCCAAGCCTCACGTCCGCCCTTCACCGCTCGGTACCTCAGCATGGCACGTCCGCCGCACGGCACACCCATCCTTCACCGCACCCAGTCCGTCAGCACGACACGTCTCAACTTGACCTTCACCTCGCCGTCGATCACTGTAACCGGGCTCGACACCTGCACAACACAAGCCAAAGAACATGCGCATCATCCCAGTTGACAATCACTCAACACTCAGAGACCCGGCATACACCCATGTATCCGCAATCTCCCCCTTGATGAGTGCATTGTCAACTACTCACACAAATCATAATGAAAAGAAGAATAAGGAAGAAGGAGGAAGGAGAAGGAGAAAACTCAACCAAATGACCCAGAAGCATAGCAAAGCCAAAGAAGGTCAAGTGGAAAGAGCGAAAGAACTTGGTCCCCAAAGACATGGGCAACGGCTCGACGCAACCAAGCAAAGCAAAGCTAGCCCTCAAGAAGATGTAGAACAGGCTCAACACCGCTAGCAAACACCAATTGGAAACTCCAGAGAAAAAGCTCAAAACCAATTGAAGCCGAATGAAAATCGAAGCAAAATGCTAGTCCCTCAAGATAGAGGCACAGAGGCTCAACACAACTAGCAAAAAAAGCTCGATACCAATGCCTTTCGGCCAAACACGCTCCGAACCAATTGGAATGTCTCCAAATCAAAAGAGAGCCAATCGAAAATAGAATGCCTTGAAAATGTTTACTAGTTCCTCAAGACAGAGGCAAAGGCTCAACGCAACTAGCAAACTCCCCCTTGACAAATGCAAGCAACTAGGAAAACTCCCCTTAGATGAACATCCAGGAGTATATGATTTGCAATTTCTCCCCCTTAGTTGAAAATGCACTAATCAAGAAAAGGCATCAAGGCAAGAAACTCCCCCTTCCAACATGCATATGAAGTCAGAAATGCAAGTTAGCAGCTTCAGGCATATATTCAAAAGAGTGCAAAGATGCTCTAAACAGTAGAACTCCAATGACTCAATGTAAGCACAGCTAGCAAAGGCTCTAACTGATCACACATACGAAATATGAACATATGAGCATGTGAGCAGTTTTTAGCCAAAAAGATAGTCACCATCAAAATAGCACTACACATGTATAGACAGGAATCCAAACGAGTGCTAAACATGTATACAAGGTGAACTACCCCTAGCAAAGTTCAATCTTCATGCATAGGAATGAAACATACACTTGTGATTTCAGTTTTAATATCAGAGTTGCAGCGGTGAAATTACACAAGGTTATATTCAGCATGTGATTGTGAGAGGTTGAAAGCTTGTCATTGCCTAACTTTTCAACCGAGCGAAGCCTATGCCGAAGCAATCCGAAGCTTAAAGCTGCAGTTTCGGTCATACACTACACGGCTCAAGTTTAACTCAAAGTGCGATGAGAAACCGTCTCGATACCGTGATGTGTTGACAAGCAATCCCATCTCGATCTTTTCTATTCACTAACACTTGGTTCAAATTTTATACATGATATGAACAGACCAAGCAAGTGAATGACTCAGAACTAGAGACATAGCAACCTAGCATATATGAAAAGCACGAGTGAACTCAACATATCCTACACATGCTAGTTGCATATCTCAATGGTGAACATTTTCCGATTGTAAGTTATTAAGTAAATTCACCATTTCAAAATAGCTCAGCTCACAACATGTATTAGTGATCAGAAGGAGCATAAGCTACAAGCATCAATATAAGCATTAGAGCATACTACATAGAGCATAGTTACATTCTAGTGATTATAAACATGAAGCTTAGAATGTGAATGCGTATGCTGAAATGCAAAAGAAAAGAAAGACAAAAGAGTCAGTCAAATATACAAGATCCAACATGTTTCCCTCATCTAAAAGGGGAAACACACACCAAGCTCACCCCTCAACCGATTAAAGGTTGATTCGTCTAAAGGCTTGGTGAAAATATCAGCCAGTTGATGATGAGTATCGACATGGCGAAGGTCGATATCACCCTTCTCCTGGTGGTCTCGCAGAAAATGAAAGCGCACGTCAATGTGTTTGGTCTTCGAGTGAAGCACGGGGTTCTTAGCAACGCTAATGGCACTCGTGCTGTCACAAAGCAAGGGCACGCGAGAAAAGCTCAGACCAAAATCACGCAAAGTGGCCATCATCCAAAGCAACTGGGAACAGCAGCTAGCCGCAGCAACATATTCAGCCTCTGTAGTGGACTGAGCGACACTAGACTGCTTGCGAGAAGACCACGAAATAAGAGAAGAACCAATAAACTGGCAAGTCCCAGAAGTGGACTTGCGCTCAATACGGCAACCAGCAAAATCGGCATCGGAATAGCCGCAAAGGGAGAGGGTGGAGGAAGCAGAATACCAAATGCCGAACTCAGGTGTGAAACGAAGGTACCTGAAAATCCGCTTCACCGCCTGACGGTGAGAAGTGCGAGGCGACGCCTAAAAGCGCGCACACAGACACACCGCGAACTGGATGTCCGGGCGTGTCGCCGTCAGGTAGAGGAGCGACCCGATCATGCTGCGGTACTCCTTCTGGTCCACTGCTTCTCCATCCACATCCGCATCCAGGGCAGTCGTCGTCGACATGGGTGTTGGAAGAGGCTTGGCCTCACCCATATCGAACCGCTTCAGCAAGTCCTTGGTGTACTTGCCCTGGTGCACGAACGTCCCATCTCGGGATTGCTTAATTTGCAACCCGAGAAAGAATGTCAGCTCGCCCATCATGCTCATCTCGAACTCCCTGCTCATAGTATCTGCAAACTTGGCAACCAAACCGTGAGAAGAACCACCGAAAATGATATCATCCACGTAAATCTGGACCAAGAGAGTGTCTTTGCCTTGCCTGAGGAGAAAGAGCGTTTTATCTACACATCCCATTTTAAAACCCTTAGCAAGCAAAAAGGTTTTCAACCTATCATACCAGGCTCTAGGGGCTTGTTTCAAACCATATAACGCTTTGTGGAGTTTAAAAACATGGTTTGGAAACTTGGGATTTTCAAAACCGGGGGGTTGCTCAACATAAACTTCTTCTTCTATGTAGCCGTTTAAGAAGGCACTCTTGACATCCATTTGAAAAAGTTTGAAACCTTTGGATGTAGCAAAGGCCAAGAGTATCCTAATTGCCTCCAAACGAGCTACAGGAGCAAACGTCTCCTCATAATCTATCCCCTCCTTCTGACTATAACCCTTCGCTACAAGCCTGGCCTTGTTTCTAACAACGTGGCCATCCTCTCCTTGCTTGTTTTTGAAAACCCATTTTGTCCCAATAGGCTTACACTCAGGAGGAGGTGGAACTAGAACCCAAACCCGATTTCGCTCAAAATTTTCTAACTCCTCATGCATGACATTGACCCAATCCGGATCCGTCAAAGCGTGTCCAACATCTCGGGGCTCAAAATTAGCAACAAAAGCAGAATGAGCGAAGTGCGAGATTTGCTGTGACCTGGACCGAGTGACCCATTCGTCAATGTTGCTGATCATCTGCTGAGGCGGGTGCTGGCGCTAGATGTGTAGTGGCGCCTCCCTTGCCGAAGTGGCCTCCCCCTCAACAGCAGCTGGTGCCTCCCCGGGTACAAATGGTACCGCTCGGGGTGGTGGATCCCACGGCCCCTAGGAAGAAGAGGTGTCGGGGCCGTGAGTCGTCGTAGAAGCCGCTCTTTGTGGCACTGCAGGTGGAGGAGGTGCTGGGTCATCTATCCCTTCAGCACCTTCTTCTTCATCATCAAAAAGAGGCTCGCCAACCTCATGATCACCAGCACGCTCAAAGCGAGAAGAAGGACAAACCATGGTCTCGTCGAAGGTGACATCGGATGTCTCCATGACTCGGTTAGTGTCAAGGTTAAGTACACGATAAGCTCGAGTGTGAGTGCCATAACCCAAAAACACACCATCAGAAGAACGAGACTCAAACTTGTCCAAGTTGCCCTTTTTGAGTATAAAACAATGGCAACCAAAAACTCGAAAATAACTCACCTTGGGCAGTTTTCCAAAACGCAACTCATAAGAAGTCTTTTTCAAGAAAGCTCGGAGAAAAATGCGATTGGAAATGTAGCATGCAGTGCTCATAGCTTCGGCCCAATATCGCCTAGGAGTCCTATGCTCATCGAGCATCATCATGGCCATCTCTACAAGGGTCCGATTCTTCCTCTCTACAACACCATTTTGTGGCGGTGTGTAGGGGGAAGAAAACTGATGCTCTAAACCCAAAGAGTTACAAAACTTCTCAAAATCCGAATTTTTAAATTCGGAACCATTATCACTCTGAATTGCTCGCATCGAGTTCAAAGGGAACTCGTTCTGAAGACGCAAAATCAGATTGCGAGCAAAGGAGAAAGTCTCGGTCTTCTCAGCTAAAAGAAGACCCACGAATATCTCGAAAAGTCATCAACAATAACAAGCACATACCACTTCCCCCCAACCGAGCTCACCCGAGCCGGACCAACAAGGTCCATGTGCAAAAGCTCTCCAGGGCGCTTGGTCATGACCTGAGTCACTGGATGGTGGGGAGCGGCAACCATCTTCCCGTGTCTACAAGATCCTTCTCCATATGCAACTTGGGCAATCCTCGGATTAGGCCAAGTGAACTAAGCCTTCCAAGCAAGTCGAAGCTCAAATGTCCAAGTCTCCTATGCCACTTCCAAAGATCAGAGGAGGAAGGTCCAGCCACAAGACAACGAGAAGTGCCAAAAGACTCCGAGAAATTAGCACGAAAGACTTTTCCAAAGGGCGAGATCAAACACACAAGATTGCCCTGAGGATCCAAAATACGACTGAGATTCGGTTTAAAACGAATCTCATAGTCGTCGTCAAAGAGTTGCGAAACAGAAAGAAGGTTAAAATGCAAGTTAGAAACAAGAGCAACATCGCGCAACACAAAGTGCTCATTAACTCGCACCGACCCGCGAGACAATACCTTACCTTTGCTATTGTCGCCGAAGGTTATGTACTCCTTTCCGGCAACGGGGCTAAGGCTGGAGAACCACTTGGCGTTTCCGGTCATGTGCCTCGAGCAACCGGAATCCACCAACCAAATGTCCTCCAACCGTTTACCTACATCAATAAAAAGACATAGGGTGAGCATACGGTCCAACACTGGGGTTAGTGAAGTAAGGGGAATACCAGTGTTGGGCCGGTTGCTCAAAAGAACGGTTAGCAGAAAAACCATTCCTAGCACGTCTACGAGAGGAGCGATCACCACGCTGAGGAAAACGTGGTCCGCTGGGGAAGGAGCGCTCACCGCGATACTCAAAACGCGGTGGGGTTAAATGCTCAACTATAAAGCCTCCGCCACGGGGTCCATAGCCTACAACTGTAGGCTCCCGCCGGGCACGCTCTCTACGAGTCCTAGGCCTAGCAACTTGAGGCTCAATACCTCTAGGCCTAGCGATTCTTCTCGGAGCTCTCTGCTGCCTAGGCCTAGAAACTTGAGGTTCTGGACCTCTGGGCCTAGCAGCACGTCTCGGTGCTCTCCTCTGAACATTCGGCACATGTACATCATGGAAAGGATGGTACATGTCCGGGTTGTTCATCTCCCTAGCACGGCGGCCTCTCTCTTGCGCCTAAAGCAAACTCTCTCAAGTGTCCATCTCTCCCACAAAAAGTCACAATGATACCTCACCGCACGCAAAGGGGGTTGTTGGTACTCATGGCTGTGGGTGTGAGATCACTTTGCCCTTCTGTGGCAACTCCTCCTAGGATAGGGTGGCATTGTATCCAGCTTGTTCTTTAGGTGGTTGGGTTTGGGATGCCATACTTGGTTCTTGGGGTGGAGCTCTCGGAGGTTCCTCAAATACCCCATCCTTGGTGGTAGGCTTGACGGCTCTTGGGTGGAAGCTTGGTCAGTTTGGAGTAGTGGTGGAGTTGGGCTTCTCACTAGGATTCAGACCACTCGACTCTCCAATCTTTCCCAAAAGCAGAAAGATCAACAACCCTGAGCAAGACCTACACCAGAACCTCCAGCAGCTCGCTTAAATTGGGAGATCATCATGCCCGAGCTGCGGCTCACTACAAGAGACCCATGACAAGATGGTCCGAAGGTATGTGTTTTCCTTCCTTCGGTTTGCATCTTGCCATGCTTGACATTCGCAATCTCCATCTCCCAAACCCTCACACAAAGCGCACTTGGACCCACAAGTGCTACCTGAGTTGGCCTCCTCAAGAGACACAATCTTGGCATTCTTCTCTGCCAACTCAGATTGCAAGACAGGACAAGTCTTGCACGCACCCAACAGAGAAGGTCTAGCCTTCAGCTCATCCACCTCTCCTACCAACGCAGCATACTTACCTCTCAAAGTGAGAAGGTCAGTCATGTGCGTGGTGCACATCTCACACTCAACCTCCTCCGACACGACCACGGTGGACTTGGCAAACTCAAGCTCCTCACCGTGTCCTCCCACTTCTGCCTAAACTCCTTGCGCTCTCTAGCGGCACGCCTAAGCAACTTGTCCTGACTAAGGAGCGCGGCAGTAAGCTTCTCGACCTCAGCAGAAAGCTCGTCGTGGGTGAGAGATACCTGGGAGGTGTCGTCGTCGTTCCGAGGGGTGTGCTCCAGCTTGCCGTCGACCTCATCACCAAGCGCCATGGTGCAGAAGCCGTCGTCGTCGGCGAAGAAGCAGAGACCGTTCAGCTTGTCCTCGATCCTCTTCTTCTTCTCGGACTCGTCATCGCTTGAGCAAGCGGAGTCGTCATCCGAGCCGTCGACGTCGCTGAGCGTGGCGAAGAACGCACGCTGCTCAGCCTGGGCCTTCTCCAAGTACTTCTTCTTGATGTACTCCTTGTCGAAGCCGCCCCTCCGCTTGTGCCTCGGGGACGTACTTCTCCTTGCGCTTGCCGGAGTCGTACTTGTGCCCATGATCGCCCTTCCCCGAATTGCTTGTTCTTCTTGGGGCAAGTTGGCGATGAAGTGGTCGGGGTCGCCGCACTCATAGCATCCTGAGCGTCCCTCCTCCGCGGCGACGGTTCATGCGGTTGTTGTGAACCGCGAGAACCGGTTGGCGAGCATTGCCAACTCGTCATCCCCCAATGACTCAAGCTGGTCCTCTGTGACAGAAAAGAGAGATGAAAGAGCAAAACCTCCAGAGGGGTTAGAAGAGCCAGAAACCAAAGCCATAGTCGGGCCAGAAGGATTCTCATAAGAAGCCCTCGACATGGCGTCAATCTCACTAGACTTGAGCTTACTAAAGAGCTCGTCGCAGGTGAGGGTCTCATAGTTAGACGATTCGATGATCGCCTGGACCTTTGAGTCCCACACTGACCGATCAAGAGTGTGCAAAAGCTTCAAAGCCCTCTCATGATCGTCAAAAGGCAACAGCTCCTTGTTCGCTCTCATCTTGTTGACAATAACCTGAAAGCGAGCGAATAAACTCTCTATGCTCTCGCCAGGCATATGTCGAAAGTTCTCATACTCCCGCTTGTGCGACTCATAGAGGGGGATTTGACCTGAGTGGTTCCCTCATGGAAGCGCATGAGGGTCGCCCAAATCTCGCGAGCCGTGGGGAGGTGAGAAACGCGATCAAACTCGGACATGCTCAAACAGGAGAACAAGGCGTTACGTGCCCGGTATTGGCCTCGTGCTCATCGATCTGGAGCTGAGTGACACGAGCAGCCAAGACAACGTAATCATCCTGTTGCAAATCTCCCGCTTCCCAACACATAAATAATCCCATTGCGCTAAGAGATAGGTGGGGCCAGCAACATGCGAAATAGTCGTCACATCGTCATGAAGATGGTCGTCCATCAAGAGAACGGCGGGTGTAATTGCCGCACGAATGAGGCCAGCGCCTTCCGTGCATCTGGAACTGGCTAAGGTGGAAGATCCTTAACCCGCTCTGATACCAATTGAAGGACCGAGAAAGCACTATAAAGGCGACCAGAGGGGGGTGAATGGGAGCTCAAAAATTTCCTTCAGAAACTTTGGCCAAATGTCCCAAAATCAACCCCAAGAAACGGCGACCGTAACCGTGATGCTCACAACCCTTGGAAGAGGGTGGATGATCCCTAGGATCACAGCGGAGCACCACCAAGAAGAAGCAAACCAAACTCCAAAGGTTCCGGCTCGAACACACCCCAAAAACCAAGTCCCGAACGTAGATAGACGGCTACGTCGAGAAGTCCCCAAATACCGATGCTAACAAGTAGCAAAGATACCTAGAGAGGTTCCTTGATCAACTCTAGGGCCAAACGAGAAGTCCGGAATTCAACCGAAGAAGCCGGGAGAGCAAATGCACAAAATCAGAAGCTTCAGGCAAGTCCCGGACTGTCCGGCAGTACGGTCGCGGACTGTCTGCCCAATGGCGGACTGTCCGGGCTCAGGTCGCAGACTGTCCGCCGGCCAAATGAGCAAAACCACAGTGCTGCTGCAAGTCCACTGGACGTTCCCGGACTGTCCGCGAGACCCAACGGCGGACTGTCCGCCGGTCAAATGCCAAAACAGCGAAGGTGCTGAACAGTCCCTGGATGACTCCCGGACTATCCGCGAGTTCCTTCGGCGGACTGTCCGCCGGTCAAGGAACAGTAACACGACCGAGACCCGCAGCCACTGACCTGGCTCGATCCCGACGCGCGGACTGTCCGCGGGTCCAACGGCGGACTGTCCGCGGATGAATAGAGAGGGCGACTTTGATCGCCTCTCTCCCAAATCCTATCAAATCCGATCCAAATCAAAATCCCACGTTCCCAAACTTGGAGAAGATGATCACGGAGTAGTTAGAAGACTATCCCCAAGAAATCATCTGCTCAAATCGACTAAAACAACGGGAAATCGAAAGGGGAGGTGATTGAACCGAAAAAGCGCCACGAAAACGAAATCGTCCTGATCTATTCGATCATGAGGAGTTAGATGAATTCCTTTGGTCAAAATGACCTCCTCAATGATACGAACAAAATGATTCAAACGGATTTCGCAAAGACGCACTAGAGAGGGAGATCGAGTGACGGGAAAATCGCGGAGAAACGAAGAACGCGAAGAACATGAACCAAAACGCGAATCAAGTCACCGATCTGCAGCCGTAGCGCAAACACACGCTACAACCGTGAGGTTATGGCCTCACTTCCTCGAAATCAACAGTACACAGAGATGAGTCTCTCTGCGGATCTCAGCTAGCTACAGCAGGGGATGGGAGAGCAGGAAACCCTATGTGCGAAAGAGCAAATGACTGAGATAGATGGGAGGAGGGTGTCTCCCGACTACTTATCCTACTACTAGCCTAAGTCTATTTCCTACTCTACCCCTCACTATTCTAAATACAGAGCGAACCAGCTAAACCCTAGGGTTATTCTGGACCAACTCGGTGGTAGGTGTATCCGACGGCCACGCCCGCACAACTCATCCGCGTTGCCTCCACGCAACCATCCGATTGCCGCCACGTGCCGCCCTCGCTCTGCACCCCCGGTTTTGTGGCCCAAACCGGGAAACCAGCCTTTCCAGCCAACCCCCGGTTTTGAGGCCCAAACCGGGAAACCAGCCCACTGTTGACACTTACGTCATTACTAAGAATGGACCTTACGATCCATCCCCGGCAACGGCGCCAGAAATGCTTGTTGGTATTTCTTAGCGTAAGCAGAAGATTCCGCAAGCGCACGGAAGTACCGCTGTAGCACTTCACCCGGTGGTATTCAGGGTATCGTATTTCCATGAGGAATGGAGGTATTTCTTCTATCTAGTTCGTCCAAGGACAACACAAGGGTAGAGAAAGAGAGAGGAATAGAGACGGATCGCTAAAGCTTTACTGTCTAAAGATAGATAAACGTTACTTCTACTTGTTCACTTCGGGCACCGGCTTATACCTGGTCTGCCAGGTAACTCCGGCCTTTGTGTAGCTCTACGCCGTAACCGAACGTGGGGAAAACTAAGGGCAAACAGGGCTGTCACCACCTGCCGCCGATCCCTCACCCGTGGATTACGAGGCAAACGAAGGTGAACCCTAGCCTAGACACCACGTCTACGCTATTGATCACTACTCTAGCGTTGCGCAGGAACCCCTCCAAATGATTCAGAGGTTCCTCTACTAGAGTATCCGCTACGAGAACGGACGACGAACCCGCAAACAAGAAGAGATAAAGCTTATCTAATCAAAAGAACAATAATATTGTAGAAACCATGAACACTTACTATGTATGGATCCCGATGTGGGTACAAGGTAAGGGCTCGTCGAGGTACAAGCTCGGGGAGAGACCGACAAGCCCGGTACTTCCCCGCTCTCTTCCCTCACATCTCACTCTCCAACTCTAGAAAGCTACTAGGGCATAGCCCTAAGGAGTGGGGATCTACTCAAGCGAGAGGTGCTCTTCTATTCCTTTGTGTGTTGTTGTTTTGGCCTCCCCTCCTCCTCTCCTTATATAGGTGCTTTAGGTCGGTTTAGGAGGGACTTCGCTGCAAAAATCACCCGGAACCGCCTTAGGGAGGAGTTAATGCACCGCCTCAACAAAATTGGGCTGAAACTGTCGTTATCCAATTAATGCGCCTTTTTGGTTGTTATCCACCTGTATGCATGTTTATGGTCTGCAAAACATAACTTTGCACTACATGTGGAACTTGGTTAGCAATAAATGTATATATATGAGTAAAATGCATGCTTCTTATTCCCTGGATTGCATGGTAGGTGGGCCACTTGGTATTTGTGTTGCATAATGATGTTTTATGCATTATTTTCCTTGCCTTTATATGCATTTCCATCGATGTATGCCTGTAAGCGAATAATCTACCAGTTTGAAAACTGGGAAGGCTCAATTTTATTATGAAAAACCTTTTTTTTATTTTTATCATTTAGGAAAACTCTCTTTTTTTTAGGATAATCCGGGGTATCTCCCGGCAGTGCTTAAGTTATAGTCTTAAGCTTGTCCTTGGGAACTTCATCTTGCAGCCTACAGTGGTGGTGTAAATCCCAGTTCACCACCAAGTATTTGGCATTAACACTCAAGCTGCAAGGTTAGCACCACCATGCATTTACGGGATTTGCAATGTTTGTGATAAACATAAGCATCCACAACCATTCTCTTAAAGAGTTTGACAACGAGAATCAAGAGAAGGTTGTGATCCTCGTAGAAGCATGTGGTTTGAAGCAAAACGAACTCTAGAGAACCTAAAAGTGAGCATGTGACATGAGGGATCTCAAAAGAGAAGTTATCATGCTCATTAACAGATTCTTGCTTGGTTTCTAGAGTTGTTGCTTCACACATGTCCATGGCATGAAAGTTTCCGCACTGGAAAGATCTATCATGAAAGACGAGCGTTGATACTTGACTGCTGTCGAGAACAACATTATGATGGCCAGAGGGACATGGATTAAGCTCGAGCGAGGATGGTACTGGACGTATCGTTTCACAAGGATGAGATGAAACTCAAACGAAACGTACGGAGCTATGCACTTTACCACCTCGCATGAGTTAGCGTTGGGCTGCTCCTTCGCCTTTGGATTTGCGGAACTAGCGATAGACTCGGCGGAAGTGATTGCTCCCAACTGTTCATCAGGGCCCCCACGGAATGGTTTCTCTATGGAAAGTTTTTCGAAAGGGTGGCCTAACAGAAGTTCGAATTCGAGGATGTCGTAGATATGAAAATCTAGGTGAACCACGTTTTCGTTTATTTCAAAAGGTACGGCCTTAGCAACTCCACAACACTCCCAGAGAAACCCTGGCGGACCTTCAAAGAGTTTGTCGGTCGGGATTAGCGGAGTGTTACCCAAAAGAGATTCCGCTAAGAATTTTGACATGATATTTGTTCCGACCGATGGGTTGTGAAGAGCATCGACAATTGTTCCCCTAAATGTGCAAGATATGGTCGTGGAGGGTGAAAGAATCCGAATTACATCAGAATAACGTTTCACCTCCACTAACAATTCTTTTGATGGCTCTATTTTAGGGGACACTTCATATGTCGAGCGTTTTTCGTACCTACGAAGGTTCGTGATTCTGTCATAATCCTCGAATTCAATTGCAAACTCCGAAGGATAAAGCATTATCGGTGTTTGCAGCTCGGGTGAGGGCTCAAAAGTCGAATCTATGTATGGCAAAGTTGTTGATTTGACTGATGAGGGCTCCTCAAAACTTGACATGCCCTTGTTTTGGAGAGGTTTTGGTTCTACAACGGGAGAAGTGTGCTTCTCTAGGAAGTTATCAAGGATTTTTCTCTGTTCCGTTGTAGATTTGCTTGAAAACGACCCTCCAGCGGCCCTGTCAAGGACTGGGGCAACATCTTCATCTAGACCCGTAGAAAAGAGATGCAATTGCACGCTCTCGGGTAAAGACATGTTTGGGCTAGCGTGTAGTATCGTCAAATACCTGGCCCAGGCTGCACCTATAGACTCCTCATCTTGCTCGAAATGGAGGATTTCCTTTGGTATAGAGGTGATACGGGATCTAGGGAAGAATGCAAGATAAAACTTATTTTTAAGTTCTTCCCAATTCCCATTCACACATTCTATGACATTAGCGTACCATTGTTTCGCCTCCCCATTGAGGGAAGACGAAAACAATTTCCACATAATCGTTTCTTTTGTCATGCCTGGGATGCTTAGGCATGAGCAAATTTCCTCCAGATCTCGTAAGTGGTTAAAAGAATCTTCATTATGAACCAGAGAAGTGTAGCGCCCGAACTATGGATGTCAAATAAGGGTGGAGTCCATCATTGGATGAAAGTTTTGGAGAAGGTTTTGGCTCGACGTACTCCCCCTTTGAAGCGGACGGATTTTGAGTTGGAGTGGTTGGCTTCATGATAGAAAAGGTAAAAAGAAAATATTTTTGGTTTTTATAAAAAGGGATATAGATACGAGGATGAACTAGGTTCGAAGAAAATAGCAACCGTTCCCCGGCAACGGCGCCAGAAATGCTTGTTGACACTTACTAACGTCATTACTAAGAATGGACCTTACGATCCATCCCCGGCAACGGCGCCAGAAATGCTTGTTGGTATTTCTTAGCGTAAGCAGAAGATTCCGCAAGCGCACGGAAGTACCGCTGTAGCACTTCACCCGGTGATATTCAGGGTATCGTATTTCCACGAGGAACGGAGGTATTTCTTCAATCTAGTTCGTCCAAGGACAACACAAGGGTAGAGAAAGAGAGGGGAATAGAGACGGATCGCTAAAGCTTTACTGTCTAAAGATAGATAAACGTTACTTCTACTGGTTCACTTCGGGCACCGGCTTATACCTGGTCTGCCAGGTAACTCCGGCCTTTGTGTAGCTCTACGCCGTAACCGAACGTGGGGAAAACTAAGGGCAAACAGGGCTGTCACTACCTGCCGCCGATCCCTCACCCGTGGATTACGAGGCAAACGAAGGTGAACCCTAGCCTAGACACCACGTCTACACTATTGATCACTACTCTAGCGTTGCGCAGGAACCCCTCCAAATGATTCAGAGGTTCCTCTACTAGAGTATCCGCTACGAGAACGGACGACGAACCCGCAAACAAGAAGAGATAAAGCTTATCTAATCAAAAGAACAATAATACTGTAGAAACCACGAACACTTACTATGTATGGATCCCGATGTGGGTACAAGGTAAGGGCTCGTCGAGGTACAATCTCGGGGAGAGACCGACAAGCCCGGTACTTCCCCGCTCTCTTCCCTCACATCTCACTCTCCAACTCTAGAAAGCTACTAGGGCATAGCCCTAAGGAGTGGGGATCTACTCAAGAGAGAGGTGCTCTTCTATTCCTTTGTGTGTTGTTGTTTTGGCCTCCCCTCCTCATCTCCTTATATAGGTGCTTTAGGTCGGTTTAGGAGGGACTTCGCTGCAAAAATCACCCGGAACCGCCTTAGGGAGGAGTTAATGCACCGCCTCAACAAAATTGGGCTGAAACCGTCGTTCTGGGGGGGGGGGGGCGGTCGACCCAGGGGGCGGCCGCCCCCTGGCTGGGCCCCCGTGGGCTGGGCCAAAGCCCATTTGGCCTGAAATGTCCTGCTGGGTCTGAATCTGGTTGAAGTTTGATGCACTTCTATATGGGCTTTTTGTGTCCTTGTTCATTTTGCCCATTTCGGCGTGTTGGATTGCGCCTTTTTGGTTGTTATCCACCTGTATGCATGTTTATGGTCTGCAAAACATAACTTTGCACTACATGTGGAACTTGGTTAGCAATAAATGTATATATATGAGTAAAATGCATGCTTCTTATTCCCTGGATTGCATGGTAGGTGGGCCACTTGGTATTTGTGTTGCATAATGATGTTTTATGCATTATTTTCCTTGCCTTTATATGCATTTCCATCGATGTATGCCTGTAAGCGAATAATCACCAAAACTCGTGGAATGCATTAGTGTAAAGCCCTATTCACTAGTCTTGGGAATATTTTTATATATTTTTATAATGAAGTTGGTGGTATAAAATATGAGTTAAGGACCACCAACAAGCTCCCCCACACTTAGCCCTTTGCTCGTCCTCGAGTAAAGATTAGGACTAAGATGGGTCATCTCTCTGATATGTAACCTGCATACAAGTTATTCCAAGCTTCACCTGCACTTATGAACTCTGAAGTGTCTACCATGATATCTTGGGTGATTGAAAAATGGAACAACATGGATTCAAATCCTCTTGCATCAATCAATTCAGAAACTTGGGTTTTCATTTTGAAAATGTAAACCATAGCTTAGCTCCTCAAATGATTCTCTCAAATTGCTCATTTATGTGTTTGGTTCCTCACCAAGGCATACCAAAGTGTTGCCTTCTTTCTTTCCTATTCCTAAAAAGCTTTTGTGGAGTTTGGGTAGGTAAAGATATGAAGGCATACTTACTCCGCATATTTTGCTAAGTCAAATCTCGGATCCGAGGAGAAAGATGCCATACCCTTAGATCAAGAATTGCGAGTGTGGGGAATATATATGTATATATATATATTTTTTTGAACTCCTTTGTCATGCTTCTCTCTCCCCCTTTTTTTAGAAACTTATGAAAATATGGGCTATCTTTATTATTATTTTTTTAGAGAGAGGCGGGCATCGAAGTACCCATTGTTTTCTCATTTGGACACTTGTCCATTTTTTTCTGCTCTCTCATTTTTTTGGCACATGCTTCTTTGGCATGGCATCTTTTCTCTTTTCTTCATGCTTTTTGGCATGGGATTATTTTTTTTTCATAGCCCATATTTTGCAAAAGTAAAAAGGAATTTTGGGAAGAGAGGTTCATAACACAAGTGGTGGAGTTTTTATTTTGGTGGAATGGAAAGGCATGTTTTTGCGTAACTCTTAGTGCAAGAGTTAGCATTTTTTTTATGTGGGTGTACGTGAATCTTGATCTTAGGGGCATGATAAGTTTCTCAACAAGGCATCAACAAGACTTGACAAAACTCAATGTTGTAGTAAGTTGCAAGTATTTGGAGGTTTTAAAATCTAACACTAGATATGGCTTTGGTAGGAATTTTCATATCATTGAGGAGCATGCTATTTGAACTTTGTTTTTGTAAAATAAATCCCAAGTTCTTCACATGAAAGAGCAAGGTTCATTTTCATCCTACTATATCTCATATTTCAATTACTTAGATAGCATGGGGTCCCTATGAAATGTGTTCACAAGTTACAGGAATATTAGCAAGGAATAAAGAGTATGCAAATTTTATCAAAGGATAACTTGGAGATGACATGTCAAAAGTTTTGTCTTTTTAATTTGTTTAGTTTTAATCTTCAAAACATGGGAGATGTGAGGATAGAGTTTTGCACAAACCATCGTTTGAAGATGAAGGAGTTTACGATGAGTTAGAAATGATTTGACCAACCCGGAAGTTAAGTCAATCCATTCTAAAACCTTTTACCTTGTCCTTCTCCATGTTGGGTTTCTCGATGTTGTGCAAAGTGTTGAGAAGATCTCAATTGTGTGAAAGGTTATACTTGGGAGATCTCCCCCACACTTATTCTTGTACCTGTTTATTGAAACAAAACAAAAGAAACAAAAAGAAAGGCTCTACCAGTTTGAAAACTGGGAAGGCTCAATTTTATTATGAAAAACCTTTTTTTTATTTTTATCATTTAGGAAAACTCTCTTTTTTTTAGGATAATCCGGGGTATCTCCCGGCAGTGCTTAAGTTATAGTCTTAAGCTTGACCTTGGGAACTTCATCTTGCAGCCTACAGTGGTGGTGTAAATCCCAGTTCACCACCAAGTATTTGGCATTAACACTCAAGCTGCAAGGTTAGCACCACCATGCATTTACGGGATTTGCAATGTTTGTGATAAACATAAGCATCCACAACCATTCTCTTAAAGAGTTTGACAACGAGAATCAAGAGAAGGTTGTGATCCTCGTAGAAGCATGTGGTTTGAAGCAAAACGAACTCTAGAGAACCTAAAAGTGAGCATGTGACATGAGGGATCTCAAAAGAGAAGTTATCATGCTCATTAACAGATTCTTGCTTGGTTTCTAGAGTTGTTGCTTCACACATGTCCATGGCATGAAAGTTTCCGCACTGGAAAGATCTATCATGAAAGACGAGCGTTGATACTTGACTGCTGTCGAGAACAACATTATGATGGCCAGAGGGACATGGATTAAGCTCGAGCGAGGATGGTACTGGACGTATCGTTTCACAAGGATGAGATGAAACTCAAACGAAACGTACGGAGCTATGCACTTTACCACCTCGCATGAGTTAGCGTTGGGCTGCTCCATCGCCTTTGGATTTGCGGAACTAGCGATAGACTCGGCGGAAGTGATTGCTCCCAACTGTTCATCAGGGCCCCCACGGAATGGTTTCTCTATGGAAAGTTTTTCGAAAGGGTGGCCTAACAGAAGTTCGAATTCAAGGATGTCGTAGATATGAAAATCTAGGTGAACCACGTTTTCGTTTATTTCAAAAGGTACGGCCTTAGCAACTCCACAACACTCCCAGAGAAACCCTGGCGGACCTTCAAAGAGTTTGTCGGTCGGGATTAGCGGAGTGTTACCCAAAAGAGATTCCGGTAAGAATTTTGACATGATATTTGTTCCGACCGATGGGTTGTGAAGAGCATCGACAATTGTTCCCCTAAATGTGCAAGATATGGTCGTGGAGGGTGAAAGAATCCGAATTACATCAGAATAACATTTCACCTCCACTAACAATTCTTTTGATGGCTCTATTTTAGGGGACACTTCATATGTCGAGCGTTTTTCGTACCTACGAAGGTTCGTGATTCTGTCATAATCCTTGAATTCAATTGCAAACTCCGAAGGATAAAGCATTATCGGTGTTTGCAGCTCGGGTGAGGGCTCGAATCTATGTATGGCAAAGTTGTTGATTTGACTGATGAGGGCTCCTCAAAACTTGACATGCCCTTGTTTTGGAGAGGTTTTGGTTCTACAACGGGAGAAGTGTGCTTCTCTAGGAAGTTATCAAGGATTTTTCTCTGTTCCGTTGTAGATTTGCTTGAAAATGACCCTCCAGCGGCCCTGTCAAGGACTGGGGCAACATCTTCATCTAGACCCGTAGAAAAGAGATGCAATTGCACGCTCTCGGGTAAAGACACGTTTGGGCTAGCATGTAGTATCGTCAAATACCTGGCCCAGGCTGCACCTATAGACTCCTCATCTTGCTCGAAATGGAGGATTTCCTTTGGTATAGAGGTGATACGGGATCTAGGGAAGAATGCAAGATAAAACTTGTTTTTAAGTTCTTCCCAATTCCCATTCACACTTTTTACGACATTAGCGTACCATTGTTTCGCCTCCCCATTGAGGGAAGACGAAAAAAATTTCCACATAATCGTTTCTTTTGTCATGCCTGGGATGCTTAGGTATGAGCAAATTTCCTCCAGATCTCGTAAGTGGTTAAAAGAATCTTCATTATGAAAACCAGAGAAGTGTTGCGCCCGAACTATGGATGTCAAATAAGAGTGGAGTCCATCATTGGATGAAAGTTTTGGAGAAGGTTTTGGCTCGACGAACTCCCCCTATGAAGCGGACGGATTTTGAATTGGAGTGGTTGGCTTCATGATAGAAAAGGTAAAAAGAAAATATTTTTGGTTTTTATAAAAAGGGATATAGATACGAGGATGAACTAGGTTCAAAGAAAATAGCAACCGTTCCCCGGCAATGGCGCCAGAAATGCTTGTTGACACTTACTAACGTCATTACTAAGAATGGACCTTATGATCCATCCCCGGCAACGGCGCCAGAAATGCTTGTTGGTATTTCTTAGCGTAAGCAGAAGAATCCGCAAGCGCACGGAAGTACCGCTGTAGCACTTCACCTGGTGATATTCAGGGTATCGTATTTCCACGAGGAACGGAGGTATTTCTTCTATCTAGTTCGTCCAAGGACAACACAAGGGTAGAGAAAGAGAGGGGAATAGAGACGGATCGCTAAAGCTTTACTGTCTAAAGATAGATAAACGTTACTTCTACTTGTTCACTTCGGGCACCGGCTTATACCTGGTCTGCCAGGTAACTCCGGCCTTTGTGTAGCTCTACGCCGTAACCGAACGTGGGGAAAACTAAGGGCAAACAGGGCTATCACCACCTGCCGCTGATCCCTCACCCATGGATTACGAGGCAAACGAAGGTGAACCCTAGCCTAGACACCACGTCTACGCTATTGATCACTACTCTAGCGTTGCGCAGGAACCCCTCCAAATGATTCAGAGGTTCCTCTACTAGAGTATCCGCTACGAGAACGGACGACGAACCCACAAACAAGAAGAGATAAAGCTTATCTAATCAAAAGAACAATAATACTGTAGAAACCACGAACACTTACTATGTATGGATCCCGATGTGGGTACAAGGTAAGGGCTCGTCGAGGTACAAGCTCGGGGAGAGACCGACAAGCCCGGTACTTCCCCGTTCTCTTCCCTCACATCTCACTCTCCAACTCTAGAAAGCTACTAGGGCATAGCCCTAAGGAGTGGGGATCTACTCAAGAGAGAGGTGCTCTTCTATTCCTTTGTGTGTTGTTGTTTTGGCCTCCCCTCCTCCTCTCCTTATATAGGTGCTTTAGGTCGGTTTAGGAGGGACTTCGCTGCAAAAATCACCCGGAACCGCCTTAGGGAGGAGTTAATGCACCGCCTCAACAAAATTGGGCTGAAACCGTCGTTCTGGGGGGGCGGTCGACCCAGGGGGCGGCCGCCCCCTGGCTGGGCCCCCGTGGGCTGGGCCAAAGCCCATTTGGCCTGAAATGTCGTGCTAGGTCTGAATCTGGTTGAAGTTTGATGCACTTCTATATGGGCTTTTTGTGTCCTTGTTCATTTTGCGCATTTCGGCGTGTTGGATTGCGCCTTTTTGGTTGTTATCCACCTGTATGCATGCTTATGGTCTGCAAAACATAACTTTGCACTACATGTGGAACTTGGTTAGCAATAAATGTATATATATGAGTAAAATGCATGCTTCTTATTCCCTGGATTGCATGGTAGGTGGGACACTTGGTATTTGTGTTGCATAATGATGTTTTATGCATTATTTTCCTTGCCTTTATATGCATTTCCATCGATGTATGCCTGTAAGCGAATAATCACCAAAACTCGTGGAATGCATTAGTGTAAAGCCCTATTCACTAGTCTTGGGAATATTTTTATATATTTTTATAATGAAGTTGGTGGTATAAAATATGAGTTAAGGACCACCAACACCCACCAGCATCTGAGTTTTGAGGCCAAACTCAGCAAACCCTCAGCGCCCAGGTTTTGAGGCCCAAACCTGGAAACCGTCCTCAGCCCGAGTTTTGTGGCCAAACTCGGAAACCCTCAGCTCGAGTTTTGTGGCCAAACTCGGAAACCGTCCTCGCCCAGGTTTTGAGGCCCAAACCTGGAAACCGTCCATCCGATGGTTTTTCCCTGGCTCTACCACCAAACCGACGTCGTAGATGGGATGCACCTCCGTGCACCCCGTCCACCGACACGTGTCCCCGAGTCCATGACTCAGGCAACACATGACCGCACTTCTTCACTTGTCGTCGTCACAGGCTGCCAGCCACCACAGCTGATCCTCGGGCCTCTGGTCCCTCAGTCCAAGCCTCACGTCCGCCCTTCACTGCTCGGTACCTCAGCATGGCACGTCCGCCACACGGCACGCCCATCCTTCACCGCACCCGGTCCGTCAGCACGACACGTCTCAACTTGACCTTCACCTCGCCGTCGATCACTGTATCCGGGCTCGACACCTGCACAACACAAGCCAAAGAACATGCGCATCATCCCAGTTGACAATCACTCAACACTCAGAGACCCGGCATACACCCATGTATCCGCAAGAACCGCTTACAGGAAAGCATTAGATGCTGATCTTGAAGTGAGTTGCTTGATGCTTGCTTGTATGGAACCAGAACTGCAGATGCAGTTTGATAACAACCATGCAGCGTATGATATGATCGTGTCGCTGAATGAGATGTTTGAAACTCAAGCTAGGACTGAAAGGTTCAGAGTTGCCAAAGCTTTTGTTGAATCCAAACTAGCAGAGGGTGCACCTGTTGGACCACACGTGATCAAGATGGTTGGTCATACTCAGAGGTTGGAGAAGCTTGGCTTCCCACTTGACCAAGCGTTGGCAACTGATTTCATCCTTGCATCGCTTCCACCCAGCTATGGAAACTTCATCTTGAACTACCATATGCATGGGGCGGAAAGGGGCTTCAATGAATTGTGTGGTATGCTGAAAACAGCAGAGGCTGACATCAAGAAAGGCGCAGGTGATAGCCATGTGATGGTGGTACAAAATAGGGCTAAGTTCAAATGAAAGGGAAATACTTTCAAGAAGAACAAGGGCAAGGCTAAAGATGAGATCCCTAAGCCAAACCCACCAGCGCCTAAGACCCGTGTACCTCCTGACACATTGTGCTACCATTGTGGTGGGAAAGGTCACTATAAAAGGAGCTGCATGCTGTATCTGGAATCCTTGAAGAAGGATGGCAGTGGTAAAGGTACTTCCGCTTATGCACTTGTTGTTCATGTTATAGACATTTTCCTCACTCACTCTTATATCAATTCTTGGGTATTTGATACTGGATCGGTTGCTCATATTTGCAATACGATGCAGGGAATGATAAGAAGTAGAAGCGTGGGAAAAGGTGAAGTTGACTTCTGCGTGGGCAATAATGCAAGAGTTGCTGCGTTGAGCGTCGGGACGATGCAACTTCACCTGCCGTCAGGATTTATTTTGGAATTGAATAAATTGTTATTTTGTTCCTAGTTTAAGTCGAAACATTGTGTCACCTTCATGTTTGATGAAGGATGGTTATTCATTCACAAGTAAAGACAATGGTTGTGTGATCTCTAAGAATGATATGTTTGTGGCTTTTTCATCCATTGAGAATGGATTGTTTATTTTAAATCTTGATGTTGCGCCTGTCTGTAATGTAAGTGCTAAATGGCCTCGGCTTAATGAGTTAAGTCCTATATATATGCGGCACAGTCGTTTGGGGTCATATAAGTGAGAATCGCATGAAGAGGCTTCATTCTGATGGGCTTCTATCTTCGTTTGATTTTGAATCATACGAGACATGTGAGGCATGCCTTTTAGGCAAAATGACCAAGACGCCTTTCACAGGTTTTCCTGAGAGGGCGGCTGACTTGTTGGAACTTGTACATACGGATGTATGTGGACCAATGAGCACGACAGCTAGAGGCGGATTTCAATACTTCATAACCTTCACTGATGATTTTAGTAGATACGGGTATGTCTACTTAATGAAACAAAAGTCTGAAACATTTGAAAAGTTCAAAGAATTTCAGAATGAAGTAGAGAACCAACGTGGCAAGAAAATTAAGGCCTTGCGATCTGATTGTGGAGGCGAATATTTGAGTCACGAGTTTAGCAATCATCTAAAGAGTTGCAGAATAGTTCCACAGCTTACACCGCCAGGAATGCCTCAAAGAAATGGCGTGTCCGAGCGACGTAATCGGACTTTGTTAGACATGGTTCGGTCTATGATGAGCCAATGTGACCTACCTTTATCATTTTGGGGATACGCTCTAGAAACAGCCGCTTTAACTTTAAATAGGGTTCCGTCTAAGTCCGTAGTTAAGACACCATATGAGATGTGGACTGGGAAGAGTCCTAGTTTGTCTTTTCTAAAGATTTGGGGTTATGAAGTTTATGTCAAACGGCTTATGTCAGATAAGCTAACACCCAAATCGGACAAGTGCTTCTTCGTGGGATATCCGAAGGAAACTTTGGGTTACTATTTCTACAACCGCTCAGAGGGCAAAGTGTTTGTTGCTCGAAACGGTGTTTTCTTAGAGAAAGAGTTTCTCAAAAGAGAGAAGAGTGGACAAAAGGTGTATCTTGAAGAAGTTTAGGATGTGCCAATGGGGAGTGACTCTACGAGTGATGCTAATGTAGCAGAACAGGTTGGGGCACCCATGGCGGTTGAAACGCCACCACTACCACGAAGATCAACTAGACTCCATGAATTGCGTGGGGATTTGTTATTGTTAGACGATGACGAACTCGCAACATATGCGGAAGCTATGATGGACCCAGATTCCGATAAATGGCAAAGTGCCATGAGATCCGAGATAGATTCCATGAGTGACAATCAAGTTTGGAACTTGGTTGATCCGCCTGTAGGGGTTAGACCCATAGAGTGCAAATGGATCTTTAAAAAGAAAAGGGATATGGACGGAAATGTTCATGTCTACAAAGCTCGACTTGTCGCAAAAGGTTTTTGGCAAGTTCAAGGAATTGACTACGACGAGACCTTCTCGCCAGTAGCGATGCTTAAATCTATCCGGATCATTCTAGCAATAGCTGCTTATTTCGACTATGAGATATGGCAGATGGATGTTAAAACAGCCTTTCTAAATGGGAATTTAGAAGAGGACGTGTATATGACACAGCCCGAAGGTTTTGTGGATCCAAATAATGCTAGAAAAATATGCAAGCTTAAGAAATCTATTTATGGATTAAAGCAAGCATCTCGGAGTTGGAACATTCGTTTTGATGAAGTAGTCAAAGGGTTTGGTTTTCGTCAAAATAAAGAAGAACCTTGTGTCTACAAGAAGGAAAGTGGGAGCGTTGTGATATTTCTAATCTTGTATGTGGATGACATATTATTGATTGGAAATGACATCCCAATGTTGCAATCTGTAAAGACTTCATTGAATAATAGTTTTTCTATGAAGGATTTAGGAGAAGCAACATATATTCTGGGAATAAAGATCTATAGAGATAGATCAAAGAGGCTAATTGGATTAAGCCAAGAAACGTACATTGACAAGGTGTTGAAACGGTTCAACATGGAGCAATCCAAGAAAGGATTCTTACCTATGTCACATGGGGTGCGCTTTAGTGATAAACAGTGTCCTCAAAATGATGAGGAGCGAGAACACATGAGTAAGGTTCCACATGCTTCGGCTGTTGGCTCCATAATGTACTCCATGATATGTACACGCCCAGATGTCTCATATGCTCTAAGTGTTGCGAGCAGATATCAAGCTAATCCAGGTGAGAGTCACTAGACGCTTGTTAAAAACATCCTTAAGTACCTGAGAAGGACTAAAGATGTGTTCCTAATCTATGGAGGTGAGGAGCTTGTTGTAAATGGTTACACTGATGCTAGCTTCCAAACCGACATGGATGATTCACAATCTCAATCAGGTTTTGTGTTCACAATAAATGGTGGTGCTGTCAGTTGGAAAAGTTCCAAGCAGGAGACCGTGACTGATTCTACAGCGGAAGCCGAGTACATTGCAGCTTCAGAAGCTGCAAAGGAAGGTGTTTGGATGAGGAGGTTCATCATTGATCTTGGTGTGTTTCCTAATGCGTCTACCCCATTGAATATGCACTGTGATAACAATGGGGCGATAGCGCAGGCTAAGGAGCCAAGGATTCACCAGAAAAACAAACATGTACTGCGGAAATTTCACCTCATTCGAGAGTTCATTAGAAGAGATGAAATAAAGATGTGCAAAATACATACGGATTTGAATGTTGCAGATCCTTTGACAAAGGCTCTTCCACGGCCTAAGCATGAGGCGCACATGAGATCTATGGGTATAGGATATCTTCGAGATTAACTCTAGTGCAAGTGGGAGACTGTTGGTAGTATGCCCTAGAGGTAATCATAGAGATGATGATGCTACGATTGTATCCATGATATACTTATATGTTTATTGAATATCCATTAAAGACAACTTGTATTGATCAGCAGTTATGTGAATTGTTTGTGAAACTCATTTACTTGTATGGCTATTCTATACTTGTCCCTGATCGGAGTATGTGTACTAATGCACATGAATACTAGATCAGCGCATTATTAGTTGATGGCTACATTTCACAAGTCATAGACATAAAGATGTCAAACTAATAATGTGGGCACATGTATGACATGTTAGCTAGACTGACCCGATGTGAGAATTGTCTCTATTCACAACATGTACGTTATGTCCTTAGTCCTGAGATTGTTGTATGTGCTCAAGATGTGAAATGGCTTACTTAGGGATTATCAAACGCTACTCCGTAACTGGGTAGCTATAAAGGTAGTCTTCGGGTTTGTCATGAAACATGTTGTGAGATATAAACAATCAAGATGGGAATTGTCCCTCTCAATGTGAGAGAGATATCACTAGATCACTCTGATCATTGGATCAACAAATGCATGGCCGTGCTTAGGTTAAGTGTTAACCTGTGAGTGAACTATATTTCGAGTGACAAGGGAATAACATGTTTATGCTATTGTGGTGGTTCGTCTAATTTGATCTTTGAGCACACATAGGAGTTGACACATCTTGCTAGAGGCCGCTATCAACTATTGGTCGAGTAGGAGTACTCGGGCCATGTCTATGTGTACGTGAACCCATAGGGTCGCACGCTTAAGGGCCAAGAAGCCTAATTCGGGTTGGACCCGAATTAGACAAGGCTTAGGGTTTCTAATTGGGCCTCCATTTCGGGTCTGATTAGGAGACGCCTATAAAAGCAAGGGGAGGGGCATGGCCAGAGGTAACCCAGTTGTTGGCAATCGCCGTCACCCCTCACGCCCACGCCCACGCCTTCTGCATCGCCCGGATCTAGCAGTCTGGCGGTGCAG
>CM019822.1:45541076-45546076 GCA_009763385.1 Coix lacryma-jobi var. lacryma-jobi | reverse complement strand
CGTCCTGGCTAGCCGAAGCCAGCCATGGATGCCGATGGCCACGCCGGCGGCCAACCAGCCGAACATGGCCAGCCGCAGCCCGCCCAAGCAGGCCACGGTTAGCTGTCGGCCAGCTAGGAGGCCGCCAAGGCTAGCGAGCACCGTGCAATGCGTCCTGGACGGCTGAAGCCAGCCACGGTTGCGTGGTGCCCGCATGGAGACTAACCCGATCGGCCAGTGCGAGCCGCAGCCTGCCGAAGCGGGCCACAGTCAGCCTCCGGCCTGCTGGGCAGCCGAGGAGTGCGCCCGGGGTCCGCTGGATGCAGTCTGGAGCAACGCCCGAAAAACTAGTGGTTTCGCAGCATTTTGCCCAGGGTCTCAGCCGGCCGAACCCTCACTCCCTACTATACCTGAGGGGCATCCCCCCTCCCAATTTTACTTGCATTTTTCTGCTTGGTTTACTACATCGTTTTCCAGGACCACACAAAAGCCACGTGATATGCAGATTTGGCTAGTTTCTGCCCAGAAACACGGTGTTCGGCTAGAAAGGCGCACGGGAGTCGTTGTTTCCGTGGATGGACCGAACCTTGGACTTTTCGTGCTGGGGTCCCATGGGCAGGTCCCTCGGTGCCCGCGGGCCGCCCAGGTGGGACCAGGTCCCGCGGCCCGTTCATGGCCCGTTTTGGCCCGTTTTCGCTCGTTTTTCGTCCGTTTTCGCCCGTTTTTTGGCCCGTTTTCGCTCGATTTGTCCATGATTTTGCCATAGACCGACTCGGTCATTTCCACCTGTGCGTTGGGGCCCGACGTGGACCATTTTGGGCCCGTTATGTCATGTTTTCGCCCGTTTTCACTCATTTTTTGCCCGTTTTTGCTCGTTTTGGCCTCGTTTTGCCATGTTTCTTTGTGCCCTCGTTTTGCCTACCGTGCCCAAGTGTCGGGCCGCCGTGGGCTATTTTCGCTAAGGGTGCTTGGCCGATGTCATGATGTCCTTCTCTCGTGCCTTATGTGCTCGTGTCCGTCGCGCGTGATGCGTGTCCTTCTCTCGAAATATAGTTCACTCATAGATTAACACTTAACCTAAGCACGGCCATGCATTTGTTGATCTAATGATCAGAGTGATCCAGTGATATCTCTCTACATTGAGAGGGACAATTCCCATCTTGATTGTTTATATCTCACAGCATGTTTCATGACAAACCCGAAGACTACCTTTATAACTACCCAGTTACGGAGTAGCGTTTGATAATCCCTAAGTAAGCCATTTCACATCTTGAGCACATACAACAATCTCAGGACTAAGGACATAATGTACATGTTGTGAATAGAGACAATTCTCACATCGGGTCAGTCTAGCTAACATGTCATACATGTGCCCACATTATTAGTTTGACATCTTTATGTCTATGACTTGTGAAACGTAGCCATCAACTAATAATGCGCTGATCTAGTATTCATGTGCATTACTACACATACTCCGATCAGGGACAAGTATAGAATAGCCATACAAGTAAATGAGTTTCACAAACAATTCACATAACTGCTGATCAATACAAGTTGTCTTTAATGGATATTCAATAAGCATATAAGTATATCATGGATACAATCGTAGCATCATCATCTCTATGACTACCTCTAGGGCATACTACCAACAGCGAGTCCCAGCCCTTCCTTGCCATCCAAGTCGAACCGCTATTTCTCGGCGCGGGCGCCCGCGCGAACACCTGTTTTTCAGCCTCGGCGCCAGGCCGAACTACTGTTTCTGGGCACCGGCGCTAGGCCGAACCGCTGTTTTCGGTCCGACGTCGTCCCGGGGACATGGGCGCGTCTTTGCACCGAGGACACGTTGCCTAGCTTCTGTTTTTGCCCCTGGCACATGGGAAGCAGCCGGCTTTCCCGGGGACTTGGCCGTGCGCGGGCGCCCGCGGGAACCCCTGTTTTTCAGCCTCGGCGCCTGGCCAAACTACAGTTTCTGGGCACCGGCGCCAGGCCGAACCGCTGTTTTCGCTCTGAGGTCGTCCTGGGGACCTGGGCACGTCTTTGCACCGAGGACACGTTGCCTAGCTTCTGTTTTTGCCCCGGGCACGTGGGAAGCAACCGGCTTTCCCGGGGACTTGGCCGTGCCCGGGCGCCCACGTGAACCCCTGTTTTTCAGCCTCGGCGCTAGGCCGAACTGCTGTTTCTAGGCATCGGCGCCAGGGCGAACCGCTGTTTTCGCTCCGAGGTCGTTGTGACGGAACGGTCCTAATCCCATGGCCCACATGTCCCTGTCAACCTCTGACAGCCGAACTTATGTTCCACGTGATTAAGACTGTTCGTCACCGGGCTACATTAGCGCCCGATGCCCACAGGATCACTCACCTTTCGGTTACAGCATTTGATACTTTCACAAATAACAGCGGAATAAAGAGCGGAAGATTTAAATAACAATAGTTTTACAAACTGGGGGTTCCAAATAAACTTAAAGAAATGCGGTTATTACAGACCATGTTCTGACAGTTCAAAGTAGACAACGTAGCGGAATACAACAATATAAAGATACTTCACCCAGCCCGAGGGTGCACATCTATTCTTCGGCCTCATTGGCCTCCTCCTGAACGAAGGTCATGCAGCAGGGTGCAAGACACGTCGAATACTCAGGCATACCTGCAACAGTGGGTAACAAACCCTGAGTACTGGGGTACTCAACAAGACTTACCCGACTAAAGAAAAAGGGAAGAAGACTCAGGAATGAGAGGCTTAGGTAGTCAAGGTAAGGCTTAAGCAAGATCAAGTATTTTGCAGAAAAAGCATTTTGAAATCCTTGCTTTATTTTTGGAAAGATTCCAGTATTTCTCAATTTGTTCACGATTCATTTTACCTTTCAAAAACATACCTAGTTGAGAACCACTCTCCGTTGACAGTCAGTGACCAAGTCTCCATAACCGAGGAGCAACGTTAATCCGGATAAAGAATACTCAGCTGAGGATCCCTATTCACACGGCATATGTAGCACCCAAGCTTGCATAGGCCAACCCGTCTACCACGATTCCTCCAAGATTGGACCGGTCCTACGCTACCCGGAAGTACAGTACACCACTCCTTTCCAGGTACGACGACCACGTGGGTACATGCTACTTCCGCCATCTCTCCACTCCCAGTGCGCGGTTGTCGGTCCCAATCAAGGATTTCTTGGAGCCAGAGCTTTCCGAAGTATGTGAATAGTTACAAGTCTTGACCAGCAGGCCCCCATACCGATGGTCCCTAATTTTCCAGCCAGAACTATACCTTGGTTATATCTCACCCAAGCGTAATAGTCCCATCAGTTTTTCAACCCTGTCCCGGTCGGTGTCAACTATTGAGTCCCGGACTACAACATGACGGCACCGTACGCTCGGACAACCTCTCCTCGCTGTTGACTAGGTACGGATCAAATACTTAGCCAACAGTCGGGGAGTAAAGCCAAATTCCCATAAAAGTTCTTTAAGTGATCACACTTTTGAAATTGGCATTTTTATCGCAAATCTATTGTATAGCAATGCTAAGCATTTTGCAAATAGTTTTTAAACAGGGTAGGGGATCTTTGGTGGAGGTAAAGTGCAGGTAATAGGTCACACACAACTCCTATCACCTAATGCAGTAATTTAACTCAAAAATATTTAAGTAAAACTTTTATAAAAGCAAGGAAAGGCTGAATGCACCGGGGCTTGCCTTGAAGAGCAAAGACAGCTGGCTCAGGGTTGGAGGTGCAGAGGTCGAAGCTCGGGGTTACTTCGGGAGCAGGTTCGTCGGCGGCGGCCTCGACTTTGACTTCTCCTTCGGTGACTATACGAATGCAATGATGCATGCACATGAGTATGCTAGCATGAACAATGCAACACAGGGCAACAACATGAACCCTAATCACTTTTTCTATTTTCTTAATTATTTAAAAAAGGTCATTTAAAGTAGTTGCTCCAAAAATTACCAAATTAATCACATAAGTTCGTTATGGTGTAGATAGATGGCAAAACAAATTTCATAATTTTTGGAGGTCATTAAGGTGCTCAAATAAAATCAGACATTAATTAACAAAAGGCACTATTTGACAATTAAAATAAATGCTCAAAAATCAACTTGTTCCAAAAGACTTCAAAATTTCACCAGAGACTAAACATGGCATAAGAAGCTCACAAAAAAATTATCTCAAGATTTATGGAGTTATAAATGATTTTCTAAAAGTCCAAAACCATCCATTTATTAATTAAAAGAGGGATTTTACATTTTTCAATTTTTGCAGAAAAGTAAAGTTTCTTATTTTTCTAAAATACTACATGGTATAGAGAGTCAATTGTAAAATTTTCAGAATTTTTAGAGCAATACAGAAAATCATACAAAAAGATGAAATAGCAATACTATTCACATTTTCTAAAAAGAAAAGGAGCACTGTGCACGAGTCGGAGCGCTCGCCGATGAGGCGTGGTGGCGGACCGGCTGCTCGAGGCCTCGGCTGGGAAAGCAGAGGGTGGGAAAGACTTCGCGGGCTCACCGGGAGTCGGAAGCGAGGCTCGGCGAGGTGGAAAAAGAAGGGAGCTCGACGGGCGGGGCCTCGGCGGGGCTCTCTTGCGGCTAACCTCTCGAGGGTGGCCTCGGCTCACTCGAGGCTTACAGCCCGAGGGTAGCTGCGACTCGCCCGAGGCTGAGGGTGGCCTCGGCTACTTCGAGGGGCGCGGTTCGAAGGCGTGCTCGAGGGTGAGGCTCGAGGGTGAGGCTCGATACGCTCGAGAGATGCGGGTCGAGGGAGGAGGCGACCGCGGCGGAACTCCGGCGATCCGGCGACCCTGTACACCAGGCACGGCCACCAGTAGCCGGTTAGGAGCGCAAGAAGGCAATGAAGGAAGATCAGAGGTCAGAGGGAGGAGGGGTGGAGCGACGGCGATGAATTCTGTCGACCCGAGTCAGTCGGCTTCTCACCGGCGCTGAGGAAGACAGACTTGCACTCGGCGGTGGGAGTCGGTAGCGGTGAAATTGGAAGACTGGGGAGCTACGCGGCAACGAGGCGAAGT
>CM019822.1:45493576-45536076 GCA_009763385.1 Coix lacryma-jobi var. lacryma-jobi | reverse complement strand
AATATCGAACTTTATTACAAAAATGACCCTCGGGTCTAAAAGAAAAGTATAGACTCTCTCGACATCTATCTCTAATGAAGACTCTGAAGCAGTCGCGGAAGTCTGGACTCCATCTCCATAGGAAGGTCGACCGGGGGTAGCGCCATCCTAGTACAGGTCATCAGGGTCGAAGCCACCGTCTTCAGGATACTCCTGCTCCTCGTACGCGTAGTCTCCGGCATCTAGGTGGGGTAGCAGGGGGGTCAAAGAGAAGGGTGAGTACATCGAAATGTACTCCGCAAGTGGAGGAAATATATGCTTATGAGGCCATTAACAAAGGTAGGCTGACTGTCTGACTCAAGCGCCTAAAGCGACTTATCCTATTAATCTTATTATTCCTATGCACCTATTTACTAGGTTATAGACACAGAAATGTAGAAAGAGAACAACACTCGGAGTCGCACTGAGAAAACCACACTCGGAGTCGCACCGAGCAACCAAAACCTGAAGTCCATCAGGTAACCGCACCTGAAGTCCATCAGATGACCCGAACCGACAACCAAAAACGAGTAACCAACTAATCTCGAAGAAGTCCAAGCCGCTTGTGACCGTGAGCACGGCTGATATATCAGTTTTACTACTCTACAGAGTTTGCACATCGTTACCCATGAGTCGTGCAGTTCCCGTCACGCTAAGCACTGCCGAGGTGCATAGCGGGTTGCACTACAAGGCCTTTACAAAGCTCTCTCCAACTCCGTTCCACACGTACCTCTAAGGTTTCACCCCGTACCAAAGGTCTACGACCCCCAGGGCCCCCTCGTGAGCCACTACAACAAACCCCATGTGGACCCTCAACTTAGAGACAACTAATTAATTAGCCAGGTCCAGCCCATCTAGATCTCATGGTTGCGCTATTAAGCCGGGTTACAAGCTTTGAGAACCGGGTCCTAGGGATCCAGGCAGGTTAAGTCTAGCACAAGCCATGAACCAAAAACCAAAACCAGCTGCCGAGTCCCACGGCACAAAACCACCAGAACGGTCCATCCTGTCGGATTTACCAAACACCATGTTGCTACAAAAATTACCAGTCCCACAATGGTTCCATAGCTCATTAATCCAGATTAATAATATTTAGTTCTCATCCCAACCATGACTGCAGGGCTAAGCATGACATCTACCCGAACAACCCAAAACAGGTGATAAGGATAATATAACAAAGTCTAATAAACCATAACATGGGATTCAAATTAATGACAGCATGCAACTACATGAATTAACTACTCTAGTACCGAAAGTAAAATAAAGTATAGGTGCAAAATGTTCAAGAACACTTGCCTTTAGGATGGGTCGAATGAACCGGGTCACAGGGATAGTCTCGCGCGTCCTCGAATTCCGTACCCTCTGGCCAATCATCAATACATGCCACAATACAACGAAAATAAATAAAAGTACACCAACAGTAAGAAAACAGAAATTAAATGGATCTAACGCGTAGATCTCGACGAGACGAATCTAACGTGACTTGAACGGGTCAAATCGGAGTTAAAACGCAAAAGTTATAAGCGTTTGAAGTTCAGGGGCAAAACTGTAAATAAACAGAACTCATTTTTGAATTTAAATAAATCAAAAACCGAATTTAAACTGTCGGCGGACCGGGCCTCAATTCGGATAAAGCACAGGGGCTAAACCAGAAGAAACGCACAGACTCAGTTTACTATGCTGGTGGAGCGCGGGTTAATTCCAGAGAATGCGAGGGTCTCTTTAGCAAAAATGCACCGGCGAAGGGGTATCTTCTTTTGCCAGCCGTTGATCGCTGGATGGATGGCTGAGATTAGATCGGGGAAGGCGGCTGTGCAGAGGACCGCGCCTCATTTTCGCAAAACCAGAGGGGCTTATACGCAAGATTTGCAAGACTCAGTGAATAGTGCTCACAGGACGACGGGTTGGTTTTGGAAGAACGCAAGGTCTCTTATGCAAAAGTAGCACTGACGCAGGGGGTGGCTGACGCGGCGCTGGCGTTGTGCTGACGGTGCGTTACGTGTCGATTCCTGGTTGGCTCGGTGTGCCATGTTGTGCAGTGGACGCGGGGTGGTGGACGCCGTGGACTGAGTCTATGGGCTCACGAGCTCAGTTCATACCGGTTCGATACCTGATCTAATCTGACCCGTCCGTGCTCGATCCACCGGTTGAGATCCAAAGGGGAAGAAAAGAGCGGCGCCGCCGTCGGACGGGAAGGAGAACGCGGTCGCCGGCGCTCCACACGCGGCGGCGTCATGGACGGGTGGCCCAGAGGCACTCTACAGGCCACTAGAGACCTCGGGACGGAGGGGAAAGGTGTAGGATCTAATGACGAACTCGGAGGAGGACCTGTTGGCGCTGGTGACAGTCCGGAGAGGGGTGGTCCCGCGGCGGCGCCATGGGTGGCCTCGCCGGCGTGCTCGGGAAATGTCTGGGAACCGGTAACGACCTAGGGAAAACTACGGGGAGGGGGCGGAGGAGATGGCGAGCTCACTGAGGGGAGTGGCGCAGTCGCAGGGGGTCCGGGTGCGGGAGTTCGACGTCGAGTCCGACCACCGTGGCTCCGAGCTCCGGCGGCTTCAGCGCTTCGATAGCGTCACTTGGCGAGATGGACCGAGGGAGGGTTGACGCGGCGTGGCATGTTGTCGTTTGTTTTAGGGCAAGGAGAAGTCGGTGGCGGCTGTTTATAAGTCGCTGCGGATCGGGGATGGGGCGGGTTGGCCGGGCGACGGCGTCGCGCGTAGGGCGGCGGGAGGTTGTTGGGGATGATTCCGATGCGTGGGCCTCGGGCGTCAGCGAGACGGGTCGGCTGCGGCGCGGGCCCAGCTCATCAGCGAAAGGAAGGGGCGGAGCAGCTGCGCTGCGCGTGCGGCGAGCGTCACCGGTCGCGCTGGCTGGGCCGGCCGCGCGCGAAGGTGAGCAGCGAGCCACGCAGGGAAAAAGGAAGAGGGAGTCGGGCCACAGAGAGGAGTGGGCTGGCCCCAGCTTGGGCCGAGGGGAAAGAGGGGAGGGGTGGCCGGTTGGGCTGGGAGGGGAGGGGTGGCCGGTTGGGCTGGGAGGGTAGTGGGATCGACCGGGCGGGGGGGGAAAGCTTGGGGCCCGCGGGGGAGAAAGGAAAAACCGACCAGGAGCAGGCCGGATCCGGGAAAAGGGCAGTTTGTTTTTTTCTCTTCTTTTGCAACTCTTTTTCGTGGCCATTTGAAATTCCAAAACCAAAACAATTTGAAACCAAATAAACTTTGCAAATGTTTGGAAATATTTTCCTAGATTTTGGAAATAGAATTTTGAGTTTGATTTTATAAAGTTTTCATAAATCTTTTATTTGTCTTTTCAAATAGAATAAAATCGACTCGCCCGATACGGGTTTAATAAAATTCTTTTCCATACAATAAAATTATGCAATGGCATGAATGCAACATGAAAATGATGAACAAATTTTATTTTCCTCCACTGATCTAAATAGACAACCTATTTAATTTTTCTAATTTCATTTATTAATTAGGGAAAATTTATTCAGGGTGTTACAAACCTACCCCCTTAGAAGAATCTCGTCCTCGAGATTAGGAAGAGTTGGTGAAGAGGTGAGGAAAATCTGCCCGAAGATCATCTTCTTTCTCCCAGGTTGCTTCTTCTTCGGAATAATGTTTCCATTGCACCTTGCAGATTTTGATCCTCTTGTTGCGAGTGCCTCGTTCCATCATGTCCAGAATCTTGATCAGCTCAGAGAAAGTCAGGTCATCTCTCAGATCAAGATCCTCAAGTGGCAACTGCTCCTCTAGAACTCTGAGGCATCTCTTAAGTTGGGATACATGGAACACATCGTGAATACCTGCCAGCCATGCAGGCAACTCCAGCTGATATGCAACTGCGCCTTTCCTGTCAATCACCTTGAAAGGGCCGATAAACCTCGGAGATAGCTTCCCTTTGACGTTGAATCTTTGAAGACCTCTGAAAGGTGACACCTTCAGGTATACAAAATCTCCAATCTGGGATTCCAGCTCTCGTCGTCTGACATCTGCATAACTCTTCTGTTCTTCAGGTTGCTTCTGATCTCTCTGACCTGTTCTTCATCTTCTTCTATAGATTCCAGGCCAAAGACTTTCCTTTCTCCAACCTGATTCCAGAATAGCGGGGTTCTTCAATTTCTGCCATACAACGCCTCAAACGATGACATCTTCAAGCTGGCCTGATAGTTGTTGTTATACGAAAACTCTGCATATGGCAAACACACATCCTAGCTCTGTGTAACACCTCTGGTGTTAAAAATGTAATTAACCTGACATGTCATCATCCTTAATCATTAATCTTTGCTTGCCATGCATTTGTGTTGCTTAATTGCTATGCATTGATCCATTTTCAAAAACCCTAAGTGCCCAATTCTCCCTATAAGGGCAAAATGGTAATTTCACTTCTGTGTCTAGTTCTATGTATTTCTTATTCAGATTTGTGCTCTGATGTTTTGTTGAGTTAATCAAAGTTCAAAATTCAAAAGAGAATTGGTTTTCCTTTTGTAAAAACCCTAATTTCCAATTTATAGTTTTACCCCTCTTTTATTAATTCAAAAACCATTCAAAATTTGGGGTTAGTTCAAAAAGCAAAGTTGTAGATCTGATCAAGATGAGCAACTTTGGTATTTACAAATTTTCAAGTTTCCATACAAAATTTGAAGTAATTTCAAATTCATTCAAACTCAAGTTTTTGTCCCTTTTTGATTTTTCAAAATTATTTCAAAAACTAATGAGTTTCAGAAAAAGTGTGTATTAGCAAAGTTGTAGGTTTTGACAAAAGAAACAACTTTCATATTTGCAGATTTTCAAGTTTCAGTTTAAAATCCAAAGTAATTTTGAATTTATTCAAATTTCAAAAGTGTCCCCTTTTCTGATTTCAAATATAGTTCAAAAACTGTTTGGATTTTGAAAATGTTCTTATTGACAAAGTTGTAGATCACATTTTTCTGCACAACTTTGGTATTTTGAGTTTTTCCTGTGCAGTTCAAATTTTGGGAGTGATTTGCAAAATACAGAGATCAGCCAAAAGTCAAACCCTAGGGACATAGCCCTGTTCATCTTCCTCGACGTATGGGGGGGCCCGGCCATGGCGCTCGCCGGCGTTGCGCACGCCGCTCGCCTAGCAGCTGCACGCACGCCTCCAACCTGCCGCCGCTGACCCCGCCACCATTCTCCCCCCGCACGCGAGCGCTGACCTCCGCTCCCGTCCCCTACAGCGCCCAGAGCATCGCCGCCGCGTGGCCATCGCCGGCGACCTCTCGCCCAGGCCCCGACTGCACGCCGTCCTTCCCGCCAGCCTGCAATCGAGTGCGCACGCCTCGGCCGAGCTCATCCACACCATCCCGTGCTCTCTACCGTCCCCGACCGTGCCTATAAAAGGGACCGCCGGAGTCCGAGCTCCTCACTCATCTCCGCCGCCGTCGCCAGCCCACTCCGAAGCTCCCGCCGCCCAACCACCTAGCCCAACAGCTCCGTCTTGAGCTCGTGAAGCTTCCCCACCCCTCAATTTGGTCTCTACCGCCTCCTATCGCCCGGCGTAGCTCGCCGTTCCCATCTCCGGCGAAAGCCCGGCGAGCTCGGGTTCGGGAAATACTCCCTCTCCGGCCATGCTCATCCCTCCCCGACCCCTGTTTCATCTTCCTTACTCCCTTGCGACTCTAACCAGGCCTTTGTGATCTCGTGTGATGCGCAGTATCGCCGGAGCGTCGGTCGCCGCCATGAAGCTCCCGCCGGCATCGTCGACCACCCTCCTCCGTCCATCCCCTCACCTCGCCGAGCTCCTTAATCGACACCGGTGAGCTCCCTGAAGCTTCCCATCTTCTTGGTTTCGCCGCGTAGCGTTCGCTGTGCCCGGCACAGCAGCGCCGCCGCCGTCGGTGATCGCCGGCGACGAGCGGGAAGAGCACAGTGTCTTTTTCCTTTTTCTTTTATAATGTGAATAGTGTTCAGTTTTCATCTTTTTGTGTGATTTTCTGTGTTGATCGAAAAATTCTGAAAATTTGATGGTAAACTCTTTATGTCCTGAAGTATTTTAGAAAAATATGAAACTTAGTTTTTGTGCAAAAATTTGAAAATGAAAAATCTCCCTTTTAATTAAGAAATGAATGGTTTTGGATTTTTGGAGAGTTATTTATAGCTCCAAAAATCTTGAGATAATTTTTGTGAGCTAGTTATGCCATTCTGTGCCTCTGGTAAAATTTTGAAGTCATTTGGAGAAAGTTGATTTTTGAGCATTTATTTAAATAGTTGAATAGTGCCTTTTCTTAATTGAATGTCTGGAATTATTTGAGTACCTTAATGAACTCCAAAAATTATGAAAATTGTTTTGCCATCTATTTATGCCATAATGATCTTATGAGATTAATTTGGTAATTTTTGGAGCAACTGCCAAAATGACCTTTTTAAATAAATTAAAGAAAATAAAAAAATGATTAGGGTTTATATTGGTTGACCTGTGATGTGACTTTTGGAGTTGTTTGCTGTTCATAGATCCCACCCTCTGGTCTATGATGTTTGTGATGCCATGTTATGATGATGCATAGTTTGGTTAATGGTTTTAACTAATATTGCTAAAAGAAGGAAATAATAACTCTATGTCCTTTATAGAAAATTCTTATATTCTTGAATCAGTAGAATTGTCTTGCACCTTATTGTTCATGTCAGCATTCTCATGAGCATACATCATTGCATCCGTATAGTGACCGACGAAGAAGGTACCAGAGTCGAGGCCGCTGTTGACGAACCTACTCCCGAGGCGACCCCGAGCTCCGACACCTACACCACCAACCCCGAGTCCGTTCTTTTTGCTCTTCAAGGCAAGCCCCGGTGCACTTAACCCTACCTTGCTTTTATAAAAGTTTACTTGAAATGTTTTGAGTTAAACTACTGCATTAAGTTATAGGAGTTGTGTGACGACCTATTACTTGCATTATTTACCTCCACCAGAAGATCCACCCACCCTGTTTTAAAAACTATTTGCAAAATGCTTAGTGATGCTATGCAATAGATTTGCAATAAAATACCAATTTCAAAAGTGGGATCACTTAAGGAATGTTTATGGGAATTTGGTCTTACTCCCCGGCTGTCGGCTAGGTATCTGATCCGTACCTAGTCAATAGCGAGGAGAGGTTGTCTGAGCGTACGGTGCCGTCATGTTGTAGTCCGGGACTCAACAGTTGACACCGACCGGGACAGGGTTGAAAAACTGACAGGACTATTACGCTCGGGTGAGATATGACCGAGGTATAGCCCAGGCTGAAAAATTAGGAACCATCCGTTTGGGGGCCTGCTGGTCAAGACTTGTAACTATTCACATACTTCGGAAAGCTCTGGCTCCGAGGACTTCTTGATTGGGGCCGACAACCGCGCACTGGGAGTGGCGAGATGGCGGAAGTAGCTTGTACCCACGTGGTCGTCGTACCTAGAATGAGTGGTGTACTGTACTTCCGGGTGGCGTAGGACCGGTCCAATCTTGGAGGAATCGTGGTAGACGAGTTGGCATATGCAAGCTTGAGTGCTACATATGCAGTGTGGATAGGGATCCTCAGCTGAGTATTATTTATCCGGATTAACGTTGCTCCTCGGTTATGGAGACTCGGTCACTGACTGTCAACAGGGATTGGTTCATAACTAGGTATGTTTTGAAAGGATAAAATGAATCATGTAAGGATGAAGTTTTGAGAAATGCTTTTAAAACAAGTTTTCAAAAATGCTTTTCTTGCAAAATGCTTGACTTTGCTTAAGCCTTACCTTGACTACCCTAAGCCTCTCATTCCTGAGTCTTCTCCTTTTTTTAGTCGGGTAAGTCTTGTTGAGTACCCCAGTACTCAGGGTTTGTTACCCATGCTGCAGGTATGTCTGAGTCGCCGATGTGTCTTGCGCCCTGCTGCGTGACCATCGTCCAGGAAGAGGCTGATGAGGCCGATGAGTAAATGTGCACCCTCGGGCTGGGTGTTACATGTATGTTAATGTCTTCCGCTATGTTGTCTATTTTCAATTACCCGCACAATGGTCTGTAATAATTGCACTACTTATCTCATTTGAAACCTCGGTTTGTAAAACTAATGTTATTTAAGTCTTCCGCTCTGTTTATCTATGTTATTTGTGAAAATATGAAATGCTGTAACCGAAAGGTGAGATGATCCTGCGGACATCGGGCGCTAATGCAGCCCAGTGGCAAACTGTCTTAATCGTATGGATCATAAGTTCGGCTGTCAGAGGTTGACAGGGACTTGTGGGCCATAGGATTAGGACCGTTCCGTCACAGAGTGGTATCAAAGCGCATCTCACTTTAACGTTGCAGTGTTTTTGCGAAAACTTCCAAAGATCTTTTGAGTCCAAATAAAATTTAAACTTGACTATTTTGGTTCAAACTGCTTATCTCATCTTGTCTTTAATTGGCAACACTAGTAGCAGGACAACATATATTAAGCCCTATATATGTTACTTAATGCATTACCTGTTCCGTAGGAACGATTCATGCATCATGTCATATTCACTTAAGTTATCTTAATAGTTCTCTTTAAGGTTCTTGGGGTAGGATACCTATACCTTTTTCTTGCTAGCCTTTTTCTCATCTATCTTCTCTTGTCCAGGCATGGCTCGCCTCAAGCTGACTGCTCGCAAGTCGACTGGACCGAGCGGTGTGCCGCGTCACCAGCTCGCACCCCGTGCTGGAGAGGAGACTGGTGAATCCTCCAACGGTCGTCGCTTTCCCCGCTGCATCCGCAAGCAGCTGAAGGAGGAAATCAAGAATCTGAAGGCTGAGATGGAGAACATGGAGCATGACTTCTACCTTTCCCGCCTGGAGTTCTATGAGACACGAGCCGCTCTGGAGGAGGCCAACCAGAATGTGGTTCGCGCCATCCAGCAACGTGACGCAACTTGGGTCCGCGAGGACGTCACCAGAGCCCAGCTCCATGGACTGCAGCAGTACACCGCCCAGATTGAGCAGTTCAATGATATGCTTCATGAGGAGGTACACCAGCTGCACAACCAACTTCACCCCGTGGCTCCACCTGTTGCTGAGGATCCTGAAGACGGAATAGTGGAGGAACCAGAAATGGAACAGGAGCCAGACGAGGACGAAGAAGTTGAACCTGCTGAAGATGTCCACGCCGAGGACGAGGACGAGGAGGTAGAGCCTGAGCTCATCCTCGAGGAAGAAGATGACGATGAAGACATGATCATCATCGACGACGACTAGACTCGTTGTGTCTGTACCATCTGCTTACCTAAAACCTTTAGTCTAGGTTTGGGGGCGTTAGTCTGTCTGTTGCCAAGTCTGGCATGTATCTTTCTTTTCGTATCTTTTCCCTTTATCAGTCTGTATCATCTGTCAGTCACCTTATCAAGTCATCTGCCTTTGTATCAGTGAAGCTATCTATCAGTTGTTTCAGAACTTTGTCTATGAATGCTGAGTTCCAAGTTGCTTAAATAGATGCCTGTGAACACTCGCACCGGAGCCGGAGGTGCTGGGGATGACCGTCTCCCAAACCCTCCACCTGTCCCAGCTACCCTAGCAGAGGCCATTGCAGCCTTGGCCGCCGCTGCCAACCTAATGGCTCAAAACCAAGGACAGCAGAACATTCACCGTGGTCGCCACAACATCAACCAAGAGACCACCTATGTGGATTTTCACCGAAACCCGTCCACCGGTCTTCACTAGGGCCGATGAACCTCTTGAAGGCTGATGATTGGCTCCGCACCATGGAGCAGAAGTTCAGTCTTCTCTCGCTGTACTGAAATCCAGAAGCCCCGGTTCGCTTCCCAGCAGCTTCGCGGTCCAGCAAGTGCTTGGTATGCCAATCTGTTGGCCGCCCAGCCTGAAGGTCATCAGTTGACCTGGGAAGAGTTCCGTACCGCTTTCCGTGCACATCATATCCCTTCCGGATTGATGAAGATGAAGCTTGATCAGTTCTTGGCTCTGCAGCAGAAAGACTCCACAGTGATGCAGTATGTGGGTCAGTTCAACCATCTGAGTCAGTATGCCGCAGAATACGTCAACACAGATGAGAAGAAGAGAGACTGTTTCCTGAGGGGATTGCACCCTAAAATCCGCAGAAGCATGTCCAATAACCTGACCGGTTCATATCATGAGGCTGTTGACCGGGCAGTCGCTTTTGAAGAAAGCAACCGTCAGTACCAAGAGGAGAAGAAAAAGAAGAAAGCAGGATCTAGCAGCCACTCTGGCAATCACAAGCGCCAGAAGGTCATCTATCACCCTAGCCACCACCACAATCGTCCACCTTACCCTCACCAGCAAGTGGTTGTCCGTACCGCGGCTACCACCCACAACGCCAATCAACAGAGTGCCACCCAGCCGAACGCCCCAGGTGTTCGTATCACCACCCCACAAACCGCCTACAACCATCCCTGCTACAACTGCGGTCAGCTTGGTCACTGGTCTCGTGAGTGCCCAAAGCCCAAGAAGCCTGCTCCGAATGTTCAGAAGGGTCCTGGAGGACCACAGCAGCAGCAGCACCGTGTCCAGCAGCAGCATGTGCAGAAGGGCAAGTTTGTCAAGAAGCACGGACAAGTCTACTACACCACTGTCAGCGACATTCCAGAAGGGGAGCCCGTCATGATCGGTAGGTTTCCGTTGCCAATCACCCTGCAGTTGTGTTGTTTGATTCTGGTGCATCGCATTCCTTCATCAGTCGTACATTCGTCTCTAAGCATGACATATCAATTGGGGAGTTGAAAGAAAGTTTCTGTATATTATCGCCTGGAGGGCGTATAAACACCAAGGAGGTGGTTCGCAGCATACCAGTGATGCTGGGGGAACACGTATTTCCTACCACCATGATAGTGCTGAGAGATCAGGAGATAGATGTCATTCTAGGCATGAATTGGATGTGCCAGTATAAGGCCATGCTTGACATTCTGAATAGAGTTGTGAGAGTGGATATTCCTAACAGTACCTCAAAACTCATTCTCCAACTTCCCATGCCTTCAAAACCAGCTACCACACAGCTAAATGCCACCTATGATCAAGGGATCAGAGACATCCCTGTAGTCTGTGAATTCCCTGATGTCTTTCCTGAAGACTTACCAGGTCTACCTCCTGACCGTGATGTTGAGTTTGCCATAGAGCTAAAGCCCGGGACTGCTCCTATATCCCGCAGAGCTTATCGAATGCCTCCCAAAGAGTTGGCAGAGCTTAAAATCCAGTTGCAGGAATTGTTGGATAAGGGCTATATCCGTCCAAGTTCGTCTCCTTGGGGCTGTCCTGCAATCTTTGTAAAGAAGAAAGACAAAAGTCTCAGGCTATGCGTTGATTATCGCCCACTCAATGAAGTCACCATCAAAAACAAATATCCCTTGCCTCGCATTGATCTTCTCTTTGACCAGCTAGCTGGGGCCAAAGTATTCTCCAAGATTGACCTCAGATCTGGTTACCACCAAATAAAGATTCGTCCTGAAGATATTCCTAAAACAGCTTTCACCACCAGATACGGCCTATATGAGTACTTGGTCATGTCCTTCGGTTTGACCAATGCACCTGCCCACTTCATGTATCTCATGAACTCTGTTTTCATGCCAGAGCTTGATAAATTCGTGGTCGTGTTCATTGACGACATCCTTGTCTACTCAAAAACCCCTGAACAGCATGCCGAACATCTTCGTGTCGTTCTATCTCGTCTCAGAGACCATCAGCTTTATGCCAAGTTCAGTAAATGTGAATTCTGGTTGGATCGGATACAGTTTCTTGGTCATGTCCTATCCGCTGAAGGTGTGTCAGTCGATCCCGGAAAGGTGTCAGATATTCTGGATTGGAAGCCACCTACCTCTGTTCACAAGGTCCGCAGTTTCATGGGAATGGCTGGATATTATCGTCGTTTCATCCCAGATTTCTCCAGAATCGCCAAGCCTATCACCGAGTTGTTGAAGAATTCTGTGAAGTTTGTCTGGTCACCAGCTTGTGAGCAAGCCTTCCAAACCTTGAAGAAATTGTTAACCACGTCACCAGTGCTAGCTCAGCCGAACGTCGAGAAGCCCTTTGATGTCTACTGTGATGCATCAGGCACTGGCTTGGGCTGTGTTTTGATGCAAGAAGGTCGAGTGATCGCTTATGCCTCACGGCAGCTTAAGCGACATGAGGAGAATTATCCAACCCATGATCTTGAGTTAGCAGCAGTGGTGCATGCCTTAAAGATCTGGCGTCATTATCTGTTGGGCAGTACCTGCAATGTGTACACAGATCACAAGAGCCTGAAGTATATCTTCACTCAAGAAGAACTGAATATGAGGCAGAGAAGATGGCTTGAGTTAATCAAGGACTATGATATCGAAGTGCATTACCATCCGGGTAAAGCGAATGTGGTTGCCGATGCGCTCAGTCGCAAGTCATATTGCAACTGTCTGATGATGAAAACCCTATGATTCTTCTTTGTGTTATGAGCTGGAAAGGTAAATATTGAAATGATTCCACAAGGAACTCTGAATAATATCAGAATAGAAACCCCTATCAAAGAGCAGATCATCGCTGCACAGAAAGATAACCCTGGAATCAAGCACATCATCGAAAAGGTCCAATCTGGAAAGGCTGATTGTTTCAGGATTGATGATGATACAGGAGTAGTATGGTTAAGAATCGGTTAGTAGTTCCTAAAGTGCCTGAGTTAAGAAAGTTAATCCTTGATGAAGCACACTGACTAGATTCCATCCACCCCGGCAGCAGCAACAAGATGTACCAGGACTTGAAGCAAAGGTTCTGGTGGACAAAGATGAAGATTGAGATCGCCCGATATGTCGCTCAGTGTGATACTTGCCAGAAAGTCAAAGCCGTGCACATGAGGCCCGGAGGAGAATTGCAACCTTTATCTGTACTGCCGGCTGGAAATGGGAGGATATCAGTATGGATTTTATCAATGGACTACCAAAGACACCAAAAGGTTTTGATTCCATTTGGGTGATCGTGGATCGCCTCACTAAGCAAGCTCATTTCCTGCCAGTCAAAACCAGCTACACCGTCCCACATATGCCACTTTGTACAAGAACCACATAGTGAAACTCCATGGCATACCAAGACCATTGTCTCTGATCGTGGTACTCAGTTTGTCGCAAAGTTCTGGAAAGCGTTCCATACCTCACTTGGAACCAAGCTCTTGCATAGTACGGCATATCATCCGCAAACAGATGGACAACTGAGCGAGTCAACCAAGTGTTAGAGATATGTTGAGAGCCTGTGTGCTCACCTTCGCAGATACTTGGGATAATTGTTTGCCCTTGGCAGAATTCTCATATAACAATAGTTATCAAGAAAGCATCAAATGGCACCCTTTGAAGCACTGTACGGTCGCCGTTGTCGTACACCCCTCAGTTGGTCTGAGCCCGGAGAAAGGGAATTCTTTGGAGTTGACCTGGTAAAGGATATGGAAGAGAAAGTCAAACAGATACAAGAGAATATGAAGATTGCGCAGTCTCGACAGAAGAGTTATGCTGACAAGAGACGCCGACCTCTGAAGTTCCAGATTGGGGATTATGTGTACCTGAAGGTCTCACCCACTAAAGGAGTTACCCGCTTTGGAGTGAAAGGGAAGTTAGCACCCCGCTATATTGGTCCTTTGAGATTCTGGAACGTTGTGGCAAGGTAGCTTACAAGCTAAGGTTGCCCGATCATCTTTCCGCAGTCCATAATGTGTTTCATGTCTCCCAACTCAAGAAGTGTCTCCGAGTGCCTGAACAAGTAGTGGAAGTTGAAGGTGTTGAGTTAGAACCCGATCTGTCATACTCTGAGTATCCAGTTCGTGTGTTGGATCACAAAGATCGTGTTACCCGGAGAACCACCACAAGATGGTACAAGGTCCAATGGAACCAGCACTCTGAAGAAGAAGCCACTTGGGAATCTGAAGACTTCTTGGCAAAGAACTATCCTGACTTTCTCGAATCTCTATAGGTGTGAGGTTTCATCCTCTGTTCTTTGTAAGGCGCAGAATCTCGGGGCGAGATTCCTTTTAGGAGGGAGGGTTGTAACACCTCTGGTGTTAAAAATGTAATTAACCTGACATGTCATCATCCTTAATCATTAATCTTTGCTTGCCATGCATTTGTGTTGCTTAATTGCTATGCATTGATCCATTTTCAAAAACCCTAAGTGCCCAAATCTCCCTATAAGGGCAAAATGGTAATTTCACTTCTGTGTCTAGTTCTATGTATTTCTTATTCAGATTTGTGCTCTGATGTTTTGTTGAGTTAATCAAAGTTCAAAATTCAAAAGAGAATTGGTTTTCCTTTTGTAAAAACCCTAATTTCCAATTTATAGTTTTACCCCTCTTTTATTAATTCAAAAACTATTCAAAATTTGGGGTTAGTTCAAAAAGCAAAGTTGTAGATCTGATCAAGATGAGCAACTTTGGTATTTACAAATTTTCAAGTTTCCATACAAAATTTGAAGTAATTTCAAATTCATTCAAACTCCAGTTTTTGTCCCTTTTTGAGTTTTCAAAAATTTCAAAAACTAATGAGTTTCAGAAAAAGTGTGTATTAGCAAAGTTGTAGGTTTTGACAAAAGAAACAACTTTCATATTTGCAGATTTTCAAGTTTCAGTTTAAAATCCAAAGTAATTTTGAATTTATTCAAATTTCAAAAGTGTCCCCTTTTCTGATTTCAAATATAGTTCAAAAACTGTTTGGATTTTGAAAATGTTCTTATTGACAAAGTTGTAGATCTCATTTTTCTGCACAACTTTGGTATTTTGAGTTTTTCCTGTGCAGTTCAAATTTTGGGAGTAATTTGCAAAATACAGAGATCAGCCAAAAGTCAAACCCTAGGGACATAGCCCTGTTCATCTTCCTCGCCGTAGGGGGGGGGGGGCCGGCCATGGCGCTCGCCGGCGCTGCACACGCCGCACGCCTGGCAGCTGCACGCGCGCCTCCAACCTGCCGCCGCTGACCCCGCCACCATTCTCCTCCCGCACGCGAGCGCTGACCTCCGCTCCCGTCCCCTACAGCGCCCAGAGCATCGCCGCCGCGTGGCCATCGCCGGCGACCTCTCGCCCAGGCCCCGACTGCACGCCGTCCTTCCCGCCAGCCTGCAATCGAGTGCGCACGCCTCGGCCGAGCTCATCCACACCCCCGTGCTCTCTACCGTCCCCGACCGTGCCTATAAAAGGGACCGCCGGAGTCCGAGCTCCTCACTCGTCTCCGCCGCCGTCGCCAGCCCACTCCGAAGCTCCCCGCAGCCCGCCGCCCAACCACCTAGCCCAACAGCTCCGTCTTGAGCTCGTGAAGCTTCCCCACCCCTCAATTTGGTCTCTACCGCCTCCTATCGCCCGGCGTAGCTCGCCGTTCCCATCTCCGGCGAAAGCCCGGCGAGCTCGGGTTCGGGAAATACTCCCTCTCCGGCCATGATCATCCCTCCCCGACCCCTGTTTCATCTTCCTTACTCCCTTGCGACTCTAACCAGGCCCTTGCGGTCTCGTGTTATGCGCAGGATCGCCGGAGCGCCGATCGCCGCCGTGAGCCGTCCGCCGGTCACCGTCGACCATCCTCCTCCGTCCCTTCCCTCACCTCACCGAGTCCTTAATCGACGCCGGTGAGCTCCCTGAAGCCTCCCATGCCCTTGGTTTCGCCTGCCGAGCCTCGCTTGCCCGGCGTAGCAGCGCCGCCGCTGTCGGGCCGCCGGCGACCGGGAAGAGCACTGTGTCTTTTTCCTTTTTCTTTTAAAATGTGAATAGTGTTCAGTTTTCATCTTTTTGTGTGATTTTCTGTGTTGATCCAAAAATTCTGAAATTTTGATGGTAAACTCTTTATGTCCTGAAGTATTTTAGAAAAATATGAAACTTGGTTTTTGTGCAAAAATTTGAAAATGAAAAATCTCCCTTTTAATTAAGAAATGAATGGTTTGGATTTTTGGAGAGTTATTTATAGCTCCAAAAATCTTGAGATAATTTTTGTGAGCTAGTTATGCCATTCTGAGCCTCTGGTAAAATTTTGAAGTCATTTGGAGCAAGTTGATTTTTGAGCATTTATTTAAATAGTTGAATAGTGCCTTTTCTTAATTGAATGTCTGGAATTATTTGAGCACCTTAATGAACTCCAAAAATTATGAAAATTGTTTTGCCATCTATTTATGCCATAATGATCTTATGAGATTAATTTGGTAATTTTTGGAGCAACTGCCAAAATGACCTTTTTAAATAAATTAAAGAAAATAAAAAAATGATTAGGGTTTATATTGATTGACCTGTGATGTGACTTTTGGAATTGTTTGCTGTTCATAGATCCCACCCTCTGGTCTATGATATTTGTGATGCCATGTTATGATGATGCATAGTTTGGTTAATGGTTTTAACTAATATTGCTAAAAGAAAGAAATAATAACTCTATGTCCTTTATAGAAAATTCTTATATTCTTGAATCAGTAGAATTGTCTTGCACCTTATTGTTCATGTCAGCATTCTCATGAGCATACATCATTGCATCCGTATAGTGACCGACGAAGAAGGTACCAGAGTCGAGGCCGCTGTTGACGAACCTACTCCCGAGGCGACCCCGAGCTCCGACACCTACACCACCAACCCCGAGTCCGTTCTTTTTGCTCTTCAAGGCAAGCCCCGGTGCATTTAACCCTACCTTGCTTTATAAAAGTTTACTTGAAATGTTTTGTTAAAATACTGCATTAAGTTATAGGAGTTGTGTGACGACCTATTACTTGCATTATTTACCCACCACCAGAAGATCCACCCACCCTGTTTTAAAAACTATTTGCAAAATGCTTAGTGATGCTATGCAATAGATTTGCAATAAAATACCAATTTCAAAAGTGTGATCACTTAAGGAATGTTTATGGGAATTTGGTCTTACTCCCCGGCTGTTGGCTAGGTATCTGATCCGTACCTAGTCAATAGCGAGGAGAGGTTGTCTGAGCGTACGGTGCCGTCATGTTGTAGTCCGGGACTCAACAGTTGACACCGACCGGGACAGGGTTGAAAAACTGACAGGACTATTACGCTCGGGTGAGATATGACCGAGGTATAGCCCTGGCTGAAAAATTAGGAACCATCCGTTTGGGGGCCTGCTGGTCAAGACTTGTAACTATTCACATACTTCGGAAAGCTCTGGCTCCGAGGACTTCTTGATTGGGGCCGACAACCGCGCACTGGGAGTGGCGAGATGGCGGAAGTAGCTTGTACCCACGTGGTCGTCGTACCTGGAATGAGTGGTGTACTGTACTTCCGGGTGGCGTAGGACCGGTCCAATCTTGGAGGAATCGTGGTAGACGAGTTGGCATATGCAAGCTTGGGTGCTACATATGCAGTGTGGATAGGGATCCTCAGCTGAGTATTATTTATCCGGATTAACGTTGCTCCTCGGTTATGGAGACTCGGTCACTGACTGTCAACGGGGATTGGTTCATAACTAGGTATGTTTTGAAAGGATAAAATGAATCATGTAAGGATGAAGTTTTGAGAAATGCTTTTAAAACAAGTTTTCAAAAATGCTTTTCTTGCAAAATGCTTGACTTTGCTTAAGCCTTACCTTGACTACCCTAAGCCTCTCATTCCTGAGTCTTCTCTTTTTTTTAGTCGGGTAAGTCTTGTTGAGTACCCCAGTACTCAGGGTTTGTTACCCATGCTGCAGGTATGTCTGAGTCGCCGATGTGTCTTGCGCCCTGCTGCGTGACCATCGTCCAGGAAGAGGCCGATGAGGCCGATGAGTAAATGTGCACCCTCGGGCTGGGTGTTTACTTTATGTTAATGTCTTCCGCTACGTTGTCTATTTTCAATTACCCGAACAATGGTCTGTAATAATTGCACTACTTATCTCATTTGAAACCTCGGTTGTAAAACTAATGTTATTTAAGTCTTCCGCTCTGTTTATCTATGTTATTTGTGAAAATGAAATGCTGTAACCGAAAGGTGAGATGATCCTGCGGACATCGGGCGCTAATGCAGCCCAGTGGCAAACTGTCTTAATCGTATGGATCATAAGTTCGGCTGTCAGAGGTTGAAAGGGACTTGTGGGCCATAGGATTAGGACCGTTCCGTCACACTCTGGCTGTTCTGAAGTGCACTGGCTCTCAACATGTCCTCGAGAATCTGATTCACCCTTTCTGTCTGACCATCAGTCTGAGGATGATAAGCTGAGCTGAAACTGAGGCGAGTGCCCATAGACTCATGCAACCGTTTCCAGAATCTAGATGTGAACTGCGTGCCCCTGTCAGATACTATGATCTTAGGCACTCCATGCAGGCACACTATACAAGATATCTATAACTCTGCAAGTCGATCCCCCTTATATGTCTCCTTGACAGGAATGAAGTGGGCCACCTTGGTCAAGCGATCAACAATAACCCAGATAGAATCATATCCTGACTGCGTCCTGGGCAAACCAGTGATGAAGTCCATGCTGAACTCTTCTCATTTCCACTCGGGAATCTGCAGAGGCTGTAGCAAACCAACTGGTCTCTGATGTTGGTCCTTAACCCTCTGGCAAGTATCGCACAATGCCACATACTCTGCTACTTCCCTCTTCATCCCATACCACCAGTAATAATGCTTAAGATCCTAATACATCTTGGTGCTGCCTGGGTGAAGAGAGTAGGGTGATTCATGAGCTTCCTTTAGGATCAAATCCTTGATGGTCTTCACATCTGGAACGCAGATCCTGCCTCTGAACCATAGAACTCCCTTATCATCCTCTGTGAAACCTGGGGCTTTGTCTATCTTAATCAATTGCTTGATCTCCAGAAGATATGCATTAGTGAGCTGCCCCGCTCGGATATCACGCTCAAGAGTTGAGTCAACCTCCAGAGCTACCGCATCAGTATGACTAAGAATCCCTAGGTTGAGGTTCGCAAACTCCTCATGCAATTCAGGCTGCTGCTCTTTGATCTCTAGCACATTGCAGTAGACCTTTTTGCTCAATGCATCTGCAACAACATTGGCCTTTCCCGAATGATAGTTGATGCTCAGGTCATAGTCCTTGATCAACTCTAACCATCTCCATTGGCGGAGATTCAGATCTGGCTGGGTGAATATGTACTTCAGGCTCTTATGATCGGTGTATATCTCCGTCTTCTTACCCATCAGATAGTGCCTCCAGATCTTCAGAGCATGAACAACAGCTGCTAACTCTAGATCATGAGTGGGATAATTCAGCTCATGCTTCCTGAGCTGTCTCGAGGCATAAGCAATCACTTGGCCTTCTTGCATTAGAACACATCCCAGACCCTGACGCGAAGCATCACAATAGACTGTGAAGTTCTTCTGAACATCCAGCATGACAAGAATAGGAGCAGTGGTCAATCTCTCTTTTAATTCTTCAAACCCAGTCTGGCATTCAGGGGTCCACACAAACTTGGCACCCTTCTCGGTCAATCTCGTCATCGGCTTCACGATCTTAGAGAATCCTTCTATAAATCTGCGATAATATCCCGCCATTCCGAGGAAACTCCAAATCTCCGTGACGTTCTCTGGTACCTTCCAGTTTAATATATCCTGGACCTTGCCTGGATCAACGGATACTCCACCTTCTGAAATGATATGCCCCAGATAAGCAACTTCCTTCAACCAGAATTCACATTTACTCAGCTTCGCATATAATTGATGCTCTCTGAGTTTCTGCAACACTAGCCTCAGATGCTTCTCATGCTCTTCTTCATTCTCTGAGAAAACCAAGATGTCATCCAAGAATACCATGACGAACTGATTGAGATATCCATGAAAACCTTGTTCATCAGGTACATGAAGAAAGCCGGGGCATTAGTCAAGCCGAACGACAATACTGTGCACTCATAAAGCCCATAACGAGTCACAAATGCTGTCTTCGGGATATCAGTTTCATGAATCTTCAGCTGATTATAGCCTATCTGTAGGTCAATCTTCGAGAACACGTGAGCACCCTTCAGCTGATCGAACAGATCATCAATATGAGGGATCAGGTACTTGTTCTTGGTAGTGGCTTCATTCAATGCGCGATAATCGACGCACATCCGCTGGCTGCCATCCTTCTTCGGGACAAAGATCACCGGGGCTCCCCACGGGGATGTACTGGGACGAATATGCCCCTTCTCTAACTGCTCTTGTATCTGCGTCTTTAGCTCATCTAGCTTGGCGGCATCCATTCTATATGGTCGCCTGAATATAGGTGCAGTGCTAGGTACTAAATCAATGGAGAACTCGATTTCATGATCAGGTGGCATACCTGGCACTTTCTGGAAGACGTCCGGGAACTCCTTCACCACACGAATATCTGGCACCTCGATAGCCTCATATATCCTGGCTTCTTCTGTTATCTTCGTCGGCGCCTGGTATACAATCTCCGTGCCATCTAGATGCTTCACTGTGATGGCCCTCTGAGCACAATCAATCACTCCTCGATACTTGCTCAGCCAATTCATACCCAGAATGACATCTATGCCCTCAGAATCCAGGATGATGAGATCAGTAAGGAACTCTACCCCCCTTATGTTAATGCTCAGTTCCTGACACACCTGTCTGGAAACCATCTCTCCTCCAGGAGATGTAACTAACAAGCCTCTAAGCATAGGCATTACTGCCAGACTACATGCTGATGCGAACCTTGCTGTTATGAATGAATGGGATGCACCAGAATCAAACAATACTGTAGCTGGATGAGAATTGACAGTGAACATACCCAACACCACATCTGGAGCCGTCTGAGCTGACTCCGCTGCTACGTGGTTCACACGACCTCGTGCGAACGCCTGGGGCTGGACTGCAGGACGGTGCTGTGGAGCCGGCTGCCTCTGCGGACACTTGTTGGCGAAGTGTCCCATCTGATCACACTTATAGCATGGCCCAATCGGATTTGCCCCCTGTGCTCGTCAGGGCTGTGGTGGAGCTGGGAGACTCGGGCAAGGTGCCTGAGCCTGACGAGGCGGCTGCTGCTGCTGGTACTGCTAATGCTGTGGTGCGGGTGACCGGTACTGTGGAGCAGGCTGCCGGAACTGGGACAGCCTGTACTGCTGCTGCTGCTGGTGGGGGATCTGCGGGTAACCTGGTGCAGGCGGAGTGTAGCGCGGACGAGCTGAGCTGCTCGAAGACTGGCCCTGGAAGGCCATCTTCCTCTTCCGGTCTACGTCGAGACCCTTTTGCTCCTTCTCCACTGTGAAGGCGCTGTCGATTAGCTTCTGGAATGAGGGATACTCAATCGAAGCTAGAGCATATCTGAGGTCGGGGTTCAGCCCATGCCTGAAGCAACAACATTTTATTATGAGATAGATAACAAAAGGTAGAAACATTTAGATAGGATTTATGGGTTAGAAAGAATATACAAGGGAAAAGAAACTTGCTTGAAGCACTCCTGCTTCTTAGCATCGGTGTCCACGTCCCCCAGGGCGTAACGGGACAGCTGGCTAAATTACTCGAGGTACTCACGCACCGACATGGTCCTCTGCCGGAGATCCTGGAACTCCCGGCGCTTCACTCTGATCTCGCCGGTGGGGATGTACTGGTCGCGGAATGCCTTGGAGAACTCCTCCCATGTGATGGTGTTGACGTCGGCGTGAGCGGCGGTGAAGGCAGTCCACCAGTTCTTGACGAGGCCCTGAAGCTGGTGCGCTGCGTAGAGGACCTTATCATGGCCCTCCACATGAGCAAGCTGCAACTTGCTCTCGATCGTCTCGAGCCAATCGTCGGCGTCCATTGGCTCGATAGCATGACATAAGACGGGAGGGTGAGTCATCATGAACCTCCAAAGCGAATCCTCCTGTCGGGGTGGCAGTGCAGCTCCGACACCCACGACGCCCTGTGCGGCCTTTGCCATCTATTGCATGTGCTGCATCATCTGGGCCATGTTCTGCATCATTTGGTTCTGCATCTGGGCCATCTGGATCGGGTCATACGGGGGCGGAGGTGGCGGCGGTGGCGGAGGTGCGTGAGGTGGCTGGTGAGGCGGCTGGTTGCCACCGGCCTCGCCTCCATTAGCGTTACCCCCGTTGCTCCTGGTGTTAACCATCTGTTGCATTTTCAGGGGCGAAAGAAATGAGATATGGTAGATACACAGTTTTAACAACCTTGATCTAGTTAGTTAATTTAATTTAATAAAGCATTTAAACAAATGATGTCGCCGCAACCTGATGGTCGTGACACACCAACAATCATTACAAAGAACCAAATCATAACATTTGGACAAGTACATGTCAATTCAACGGCCTACGGGTCACACAGATATGGTGGTCTTCCTACGAGTCTGGAGGACCTACTTTTAAACTTGATTTTAATTTCAGCAGGGAAAAGGGTCTACAGAAGTGGGAAAGAGGGCAAGGCTTTTAAAAATATAGTTTTGTAAACTCAACGACTGACTAGGGTAGCGTCCTACGGTCAACACGACTTTGATACCACTCTGTCACACCCCAATTTTAAGAACAAAATTGGAGCACAATATATGTATGCCAGGATCAATTTTCATACATATATAGACATCATAGTAAATATCAAAACAATGCTTTATTAATAATATCGAACTTTATTACAAAAATGACCCTCAGGTCTGAAAGAAAAGTACAGACTCTCTCGACATCTATCTCGAATGAAGACTCTGAAGCACTCGCGGAAGTCTGGACTCCATCTCCACAGGAAGGTCGACCAGGGGTAGCGCCATCCTAGTACAGGTCATCAGGGTCGAAGCCACCATCTTCGGGATACTCCTGCTCCTCGTACGCGTAGTCTCCGGCGTCTGGGTGGGGTAGCAGGGGGTTCAAAGAGAAGGGTGAGTACATCGAAATGTACTCCGCAAGTGTTGGAAATATATGCTTATGAGGCCATTAACAAAGGTAGGCTGACTGTCTGACTCAAGCACCTAAAGCGACTTATCCTATTAATCTTGTTATTCCTATGCACCTATTTACTAGGTTATAGACACAGAAATGTAGAAAGTGAACAACACTCGGAGTCGCACCGAGAAAACCACACTCGGAGTCGCACCGAGCAACCAACACCTGAAGTCCATCAGGTAACCGCACCTAAAGTCCATCAGATGACCCGAACCGACAACCAGAAACCAGTAACCAACTAATCTCGAAGAAGTCCAAGCCGCTCATGACCGTGAGCACGGCTGAATTATCAGTTTTACTACTCTGCAGAGTTTGCACATCATTACCCATGAGTCGTGCAGTTCCCGTCACGCTAAGCACTGCCGAGGTGCATAGCGGGTTGCACTGCAAGGCCTTTACAAAGCTCTCTCCAAGTCCGTTCCACACATACCTCTAAGGTTTCACCCCGTACCAAAGGTCTACGACCCCTAGGGCCCCCTCGTGAGCCACTACAACAAACCCCGTGTGGACCCTCAACTTAGAGACAACTAATTAATTAGCCAAGTCCAGCCTATCTAGATCTCATGGTTGCGCTGTTAAGCCGGGTTACTGTGGCAGAACCTCCTGGCAATGTGGCCCACCTGCACACGTCATCGTCTCCCTGAGCTCTAATGACTGTGCACATGTACCACATCACTGGAAAGATCTGTCGGGTGTCCTTGAGAGAACCCCGAATTATCCACAAACCATAGGATCATCATCATGAAGGTTGGAATAATTACAACATTACAACATTTGTTACAAAATACCATCGGGGTGCGGAAGCAAGATAGATAAACCATAAAAAACATGAATAAGTTACTTTTTACACAAACCTAACTTGTATTGCGGAAGTAGAGAAGTATTATGGAGCCACACTTAGGTGGAGTACCTAAGTTGGAGAAGAAGAACAACCAGATCACGTCAAGCCCACTGACATGATCATGATCAACATCACCTATTAGAAACCTGCAATAGGGGTTAACAAACCCTGAGTACGGTCGATACTCAGCAAGACTTAACCGTCAACAGAAAAGACTTCAGGGTCATGCTGGTTTGGGTAGGCTCAATAGTATTTTCATTTGCATAAAATCTTACTAATAGTAAAGCCTATTTTCAAGTTTTAACTCAAGATTAAACTTTATAACTATCCAAAGATTCCCAAACTTTCATAAGCATACCACATCTTTAGTTCTCATCTCATAAAGATCCCATTCATCACTACGGTGCGGGTCAGTGGATTGAGGCTCCATATCCGAGGAAACACGGCGATTCGAATCGTTTAAACCCAGCTGGGGATTCAGTACCACACGACATATGTAGAACTTAATCTTGCATATGTCAACCCTATCTATAGATCCTCCCATACAAGAACGGGTCCGCGCCACCCAAGAGTACAGTACACCTCGAACCCGACTATCTCATAGCCCCGAGGGTAGACGCTACTCCCGCCATCTCTCCACTCCCAGTGCGCGATTAGCCATTCTCAAGAATTAGAATGGCTATAGATGAGGCTTACCACCGCATGTGGGCTGTACTCAAAGGTCTCAATCACAGCAGGCCAACAACGATAAGGTCCTATGTTGAGTAACCTTACAACAAGACCCCATTCTTGATGTAAGTTACTATAATTATCATGTTGTCTCAAGATTCATTATTCCCATAACATAGCAACCATTTTTAAAAACACCTACTATTATGAAGTAAGTAAAGCATGGCTAAGCATACTAAGTATTTTCATAAAACGGGTATCAAGGTTAAATGTTGAAATCATCAAGGTTGGTAATGCATCGACTAGGATTCACTCAACTCCTATTCACGTAATGCATCGTATTAACTTAAGTGATATATATAACTTTATAAAAGTACAAGGATGGGTTTAATGTCCGGGGCTTGCCTTGACGATCAGCGAAGTCCGGAGATTCAGGAAAACTAGAAGGATCCAGACCCTCAGGAGAAACCCACTGAGAATCAGGCCCTTCCGAAGCGAGATCTACACGTAGAAGTGCATATGCATGATCAATGAGATGCTTATGATATGATCAAGACAAGGTACATGTTTGTTGAAAAACCAAACTTAACATTCTAGAGTACAACTTTCCATCGTGGTATAGTTGCAAACCAATAAAACCAACTTTAGTTATTATATATTATTACTAAACAAGTTTTATTATTTTCCTTAAACATGGTTATGTAACTAACAAGCAACAAAAGGTTATTTGCATAAAGGAATCCATAACCAGGGAGCAAACCATGCTAGTTTTCCACTGGTTGTCAAACAATTCCAAAAGTCACACAAATCTAAGTGATTAACTATTCCTATTTAATTTTATAGGTCATTTTAATTAGCCTTTTACTTATACACAAATCATACTTTGTCAAACAGAGATGAAATTAATCATGAAGGTAGATATCAATGACATAAGCTCACATGTCAAATTTCATGATTTTTGGATAAACACAGAAAATTACATAATTCATCAAAGTTGCATTTATTTATTAAAATACAGATTTAATTCTCAAAGTAAAAGTATTCAAAACATAAGTTTTATAATTTTATATTAGCATAGACATGCTATCATCTATCATGTCAAATTTCATAATTAACAGAGCTATAGATTAATTATAGCAAAAAAAACAAATCTAGCTATTGTGCAGAAAGAGATAAAAAGAAAAACCTAAATCTAGCCCAAACTGGGCTTTCGGCCCAGTCCAGCTCGGCCCAGCGCACGCGAAAACCAGCCCGGCCTGGCTCCCGCCCGCGTGCCCTGGTAGCTTTACAGAAAAGCCCTTCGGTTTAAACGAAAACAACCCGCAGTCCATGCCACTATTCACATGAGTCATGGACCTTGCAACCAACACCCTGAACTTTATCGTCCTCGCAACTGCGAATTCCCCGAGCATGGCCCGAGCGCACGGCGGCGAGTGCGTGTTCGCTCGAGGCCGGGCTCGAGCGATACGGTGAACGTGTGTTCGCTCGAGGCCTGGCTCGAGCGAGACGGTGAGCGTGTGTCCGCTCGAGGCCTGGCTCGAGCGAGACGGTGAACGGGTGTTCGCTCGAGGCCTGGCTCGAGCTTTGCGCTGGGAAAGCAGAGACCGGGGGGCTTCGAGTGCTCACCACGGGTCGGGAGCGAGGGTCGGCGAGGCGGAACAAGGGTCGAAGGAGGGAGTTCGACGGTGGCGAACTCCGGCGAAGAGGATGTTGTTCCGGCGAGATCACGGCGGAATCGAGCTCGGCGGCGCTTTTTGCCCGGCGAAAAGAAGAACGGTGAGCTCTTGCTCTCTGGGACAGTAGAGTTAAAAGTGAGAGTTCCTGGAGGTGCGCAAGGAAGTAAGGTACTTATAACTGCGGCCAAACTTTGGATGAGGATGTTTGGTTCACCGTGAATTCGAGATTGGGACAGAGGGGAGCACGTCGGTGCTGTGGTGGCGCAACGACGACGGCAAGCACGGGAGGAGACGCCACGGTGCAAAAGAGAGCGCCAGGAGCTGCTTTACCTCGCCACGGAGACGTGTACGAGTGCGTTCGAGAGAGGACGGCGCCCATCGCGCTGGCGTCGCGATCAAAAGATCGGCTTCGCTGCCGCCATGAACAGGGGTAAGAGCTTATCCCCCTTCCCTTTTCTACCCTTTTAGAAATTTTGAAATTACTTCAAACTTTTGAATATAAGTTGAAAATATGTTAAAATATGAAATGCTCAGAATTCAATACTGAACATCTTTTATTTTGCAACATATGCAAAATATGTTTAGATTTTGAATTAGGGTTTGCAAATCAAAAGGGGACAAAAAGGGCAAAAGTGTATTTTCAAAATTACTTTTGATTTCATATGAAAACTTGAAAAACTTTATACATCAAAGTTGATCCTTATCAAAAATGGAACAACTTTGCTTTTTGAAGCATAGCCAAATTCTTTTTAGATTTGGAATTAAGTAAAAGGGACAAAAATAGGATTTTTAAATTATTAATTAAACTTTTAATTGAATTTTCAACCAAATCTGAATTATAACTCAATGGTGACTTGAAACATGTTGCAAATATACCTTTGAGACATAATACCAAGGTTTGGTCAAAAATTCTATTACTATAAAAGAAATTACCATAATACAATTATATAGCATAAAAGCATTATTCATCACATATGAAAACATACCCTAGAGTTGCAAACTGAAACATTCCTTGTCAACTAAGCACAAGCATGATGAAATCAACTTGTTTTTAGTGAATGCAAGATTAGGTTATCAATTCAAATGCAATGCAGTGCTTATGATGACATGTCAGGTTTTAGTCTTGCTTAACACCAGGGGTGTTACAACCCTTCCCCTTAAGAAAATCTCGTCCCGAGATTTAAGAAGCACTTAAAGGTCCGGGGTTAAATAATGGAAAAGGAAATGTGTCACACATGCTTACTCGCAAGGAGTTCACAAGGCAACTGGGTTGGGGTTCGGGAGTACAACCGAGATCAGAACACAGTTGCAACTAGCAAGGTAGTGAACATTTTGAGTGGAGCAAGGAAAATTATCAAGAGTCAAGAGAGAGCGTACATTGGTTGCGGGCTATAATGGATCATAACTGTAGACCTCGATACCTGCGCGCACCCAGTGAAAACTAATGTGATCCGGACACACGAGATTCCCTAGGTTCCGACGCGGCACCGTGGTCACCAATCATGGCACCACAATAGAGCACAACTTCTATATCTCTCATCTCACATTGAGGAAATTATAACCAAAACAAGGGTTGATTATAATTACAAGGAAAGTGGCTTTGAACTCCCTTTCGGACGTTCAGAAATGAAAGCACTTTAACGGTGGAATAGAAAGAATCATGACTATAGGCCTGGACATTAGCGAGCACCTGGCAGTAACGCCCTATGGTGGCCATCCATAGGTGACTCCAGGTTCCCACGCTTTTATCCGGTCCACAGATCAGGGTCCTTTCAAAAAGACAAATTTAGTAACTTTCAACCACCATACGTCGTTTTCACGACAACAAGCAACTGGTATGTGCCAATTCAAGGCATGACACACACATCTAGGAAGAACCAAAGATTTACCCTGATTCTAAGTTTGTGTGGTAGATTGTATGAAAAAGTATCCAAAAATTCCCAAGGATTAGGAACTTATGGAACATAAGCATCAAGGGTAGCAGAATCTAGGGACGATCAGCTATCAGGGAACCATAGCTGCTCCTAGAATTTAGAGAAGAAGCACATTTTATCATTATGCATGATATGATATATATGCTCGTCCTATACGACCTCTCACTGACAGGAGATCTCTGTCTCCACCTATTAGTTAGGTATAGGGCTATACTTTATATACTAGCTTCACTAACTTGATGTAGGTGTTGAATTGATTTTCCGTTGTGGTTGGACGGGGAAGTTGATTCTCCATTAACTTTCTATAGACGAGTTGAAATCATCTCCATGTCCTCAGCTTGAGTTGCCAGTAGAGTCTTCACAAAGTCTTTCAGCAAAGCAAGAAACTTAGGGAAGATCATTTTTAACTTGTTACTTCCAAAAACTTTTAGATTAAGAAACCATTTTGAAGTTTTTCAAAAGTAATGTTGCAACCAGTCTTCCCTAGATGACAATCCTGCTTCGATACCATTCTGTGGCAGAACCTCCCGGTAATGTGGCCCACCTGCACACGTCATCGTCTCCCTGAGCTCTAATGACTGTGCACATGTACCACATCACTGGAAAGATCTGTCAGGTGTCCCCGAGAGAACCCCGAATTATCCACGAACCATAGGATCATCATCATCAAGGTTGGAATAATTACAACATTACAACATTTGTTACAAAATACCATCGGGGTGCGGAAGCAAGATAGATAAACCATACAAAACATGAATAAGTTACTTTTTACATAAACCTAACTTGTATTGCGGAAGTAGAGAAGTATTATGGAGCCACACTTAGGTGGAGTACCTAAGTTGGAGAAGAAGAACAACCAGATCACGTCAAGCCCACTGACATGATCATGATCAACATAACCTATTAGAAACCTGCAACAGGGGTTAACAAACCCTGAGTACGGTCGATACTCAGCAAGACTTACCCGTCAACAGAAAAGACTTCAGGGCCATGCTGGTTTGGGTAGGCTCAATAGTATTTTCATTTGCATAAAATCTTACTAATAGTAAAGCCTATTTTCATGTTTTAACTCAAGATTAAACTTTATAAATATCCAAAGATTCCCAAACTTTCATAAGCATACCACATCTTTAGTTCTCATCTCATAAAGATCCCATTCATCACTATGGTGCGGGTCAGTGGATTGAGGCTCCATGTCCGAGGAAACATGGTGATTCGAATCATTTAAACCCAGCTGGGGATTCAGTACCACACGACATATGTAGAACTTAATCTTGCATATGTCAACCCTATCTATAGATCCTCCCATACAAGAACGGGTCCGCGCCACCCGAGAGTACAGTACACCTCGAACCCGACTATCTCATAGCCCCGAGGGTACACGCTACTCCCGCCATCTCTCCACTCCCAGTGCGCGATTAGCCGTTCTCAAGAATCGAAATAGCTATAGATGAGGCTTACCACCGCATGTGGGCTGCACTCAAAGGTCTCAATCACAGCAGGCCAACAACGATAAGGTCCTATGTTGAGTAACCTTACAACAAGACTCTATTCTTGATGTAAGTTACTATAATTATCATGTTGTCTCAAGATTCATTATTCCCATAACATAGCAACCATTTTTAAAAACACCTACTATTATGAAGTAAGTAAAGCATGGCTAAGCATACTAAGTATTTTCATAAAACGGGTATCAAGGTTAAATGTTGAAATCATCAAGGTTGGTAATGCATCGACTAGGATTCACTCAACTCCTATTCACGTAATGCATCATATTAACTTAAGTGATATATATAACTTTATAAAAGTACAAGGATGGGTTTAATGTCTGGGGCTTGCCTTGACGATCAGCGAAGTCCGGAGATTCAGGAAAACTAGAAGGATCCACACCCTCAGGAGAAACCCACTGAGAATCAGGTCCTTCCAAAGCGAGATGTACACGTAGAAGTGCATATGCATGATCACGAGATGCTTATGATATGATCAAGACAAGGTACATGTTTGTTGAAAAACCAAACTTAACTTTCTAGAGTACAACTTTCCATCGCGGTATAGATGCAAACCAATAAAACCAACTTTAGCTATTATATATTATTACTAAACAAGTTTTATTATTTTCCTTAAACATGGTTATGTAACTAACAAGCAACAAAAGGTTATTTGCATAAAGGAATCCATAACCAGGGAGCAAATCATGCTAGTTTTCCACTGGTTGTCAAACAATTCCAAAAGTCACACAAATCTAAGTGATTAACTATTCCTATTTAATTTTATAGGTCATTTTAATAGGCTTTTACTTATACACAAATCATACTTTATCAAACAGAGATTAAATTAATCATGAAGGTAGATATCAATGACATAAGCTCACATGTCAAATTTCATGATTTTTGGATAAACACAGAAAATTACATAATTCATCAAAGTTGCATTTATTTATTAAAATACAGATTTAATTCTCAAAGTAAAAGTATTCAAAACATAAGTTTTATAATTTTTATATTAGCATAGACATGCTATCATCTATCATGTCAAATTTCATAATTAACAGAGCTATAGATTAATTATAGCAAAAAAACAAATCTAGCTATTGTGCAGAAAGAGATAAAAAGAAAAACCTAAATCTAGCCCAAACTGGGCTTTCGGCCCAGTCCAGCTCGGCCCAGCGCATGCGAAAACCAGCCCGGCCTGGCTCCCGCCCGCGCACCCTGGCAGCTTTGCAGAAAAGCCCTTCGGTTTAAACGAAAACAACCCGCAGTCCATGGCACTATTCACATGAGTCATGGACCTTCCAACCAACACCGTGAACTTTATCGTCCTCACAACTGCGAAGTCCCCGAGCATGGCCCGAGCGCACTGCGGCGAGTGCGTGTTTGCTCGAGGCCGGGCTCGAGCGATACGGTGAACGTGTGTTCGCTCGAGGCCTGGCTCGAGCGAGACGGTGAGCGTGTGTCCGCTCGAGGCCTGGCTCGAGCGAGACGGTGAACGGGTGTTCGCTCGAGGCCTGGCTTGAGCTTTGCGCTGGGAAAGCAGAGACCGGGGGGCTTCGAGTGCTCACCACGGGTCGGGAGCGAGGGTCGGCGAGGCGGAACAAGGGTCGAAGGAGGGAGTTCGATGGTGGCGGCGAACTCCGGCGAAGAGGACGTTGTTCCGGCGAGATCACGGCGGAATCGAGCTCGGCGGCGCTTTTTGCCCGGCGGAAAGAAGAACGGTGAGCTCTTGCTCTCTGGGACAGTAGAGTTAAAAGTGAGAGTTCCTGGAGGTGCGCAAGGAAGTAAGGTACTTATAACTGCAGCCAAACTTTGGATGAGGATGTTTGGTTCACCGTGAATTCGAGATTGGGACAGAGGGGAGCACGTCGGTGCTGTGGTGGCGCAACGACGACGGCAAGCACGGGAGAGGACGCCACGGTGCAAAAGAGAGTGCCAGGAGCTGCTTTACCTCGCCATGGAGACGTGCACGAGTGCGTTCGAGAGAGGACGGCGCCCATCGCGCTGGCTTCGCGATCAAAAGATCGGCTTCGCTGCCGCCATGAACAGGGGTAAGAGCTTATCCCCCCTTCCCTTTTCTACCCTGTTGGGGGAAAGGACCCTCGGCAGAAGCGCCGCTCGAACTGGTGCTCGAAATTAGCCCTCGCGCAACGCCTGGTGTCCTTGCGGGGTCCCTCTCCTATTGGATACCGTTACCCTGACCCTCGGACGCGGGGCCGACCCTCGTCGCTTTGTTGTGTTTCCGTGCAGGTCTAAGGCGACGGTCGCACTGCAGGAAACCTTCGCTGACTCACGACGCCACCTTCGCTCCGAGCGAAGGTCCAGGCAAGCGGCAAGTATGCGCTGCCCCAGAAGCAAGCGAAGCCGAAGGTCCGGCGAGCGCGGCCGAAGGTCAAGAACGCCGCACATCTCCCCGGAGGTGAACAAGGGCCAGGTGGCGGCGCGCTGGAGGGTGGCCGATTAGGGTTCCCGCTTCAGCTGTGTATTTACGCTCTTGCCCTTCCTCTCTGCGCAGAGGCGAGGAATCTTTCCTGTACCCTTTTGTAATTTGGCCGTACCCCTTGGCATTCCCTATAAATACCAAGGGGATGAACAGTGTAAGGACACGACCTCTTGGGAATTTGAGCACCTTCCACTTCCGTCTTACCTTCGCTACTGCATCCGACACTCGGCCGCCTTCGCTCTTTCCCCTGCACAAGTGCGGAGGTGGGGCAAGTGCGTTCCAACAGTTTGGCGCCGTCCGTGGGGACGAAGTCTGAAATGGCGGGAAACAGGAGAGCACCTTCGACGAGGGACCAGCGCGTTGCTAGAGAGGCGGCGGCGGTGATCCCGCCTGCTGAGGAAATTGTACAACCCTCGGGAGGAGAGAATGTCACCCCGGAACCCCAATCCCTGGGCCCCCAGGCCCGAGTGGCGCGACGCTGCCACACCCACACACTTCGGGAGAAAGAGAGGGAGAAGAAGAAGAGGTGGGCCTCGAGGCCCTTGAAAGGCTTGAGGCTGAGCTGCAAGAGAAGAAGAGGCGCCTGGAACAGCTGAGAGGCATAACCGACTGCGCTCGATCAGACAGAGGGCAGACGAGCCAGGGAGCGGCTTCGCCGTATGGAGGAATCCCTCGCCGCGGCAGAAGCCGAAGCCGAAGGCTGGGATAATGAGGAGATACCCCCGTTGCGAGAGGAGAATGAGGAGCCGAATCAAGATAACCTTCGTCACCATCCACCACCCCCACCACCACCACCACCACCAGTACACCCAGAGCCATATCCTGTGAGACACCCAAACTTCCGCCAACTCTACCCAGATGAGAGAGAACATAACCTTCGCATTCAGCGAAGGCATCAGCAACACCAAATGCCGTACGATCCAAAGTCACCACTCTCCCAAATACTCCAAACCCAGCCCTGGCCACCATGCTATAATCCACAAAACCTACCCCGCTACGATGGATTTTCCGACCCTTGCCAGTTCATCATGAGCTACGAAGCAGGGGTTGCCGCAGCAGGCGGTGATGAATCAACAATGGCAAAATCCTTTGTCATCATCCTGCGAGACATCGCACAAACTTGGTACAGCAACCTTCGCCCCGGAACTGTGGATTCCTGGGCCTCCCTCAGAGACAAGCTGTGTACAAATTTCAAGGGCATCACTCCAGCCCCGTCAAACCCCATCGAGCTATTCAATTGCAAGCAAGAAGAACGCGAGCCACTCCAAGATTACTGGCGAAGGTTCATTCAAATCAGAGCAAGGACCCCTGGGATCTCTGACGAGGCCGTCATCCTCGCTGCAGTCAGTGGCCTGCGCCCAGGACCATGCTCCTCGAAATTTGCCAGAAAACCGGCAAACTCAATCGAAGAGTTGCATGAAACAATGGAAAGATACTGTAGAGCTGATATGGATTCAGAGCGAAGTCCGATGCTCGGAGGTCTCAGCAGAGGCCACAGCCGAGGCCTCACCCAAGAGAAAGCAACCTTCGCCAAGAGCAAAGCAACGTTGGTGTAATCAACAAAGCAACAAATTATGAACATCAAACACGCGACGCTCAACACCCCAGCAGCCAAGCCCCGCAGGGTTCGCCACCCCCGCCGAATCAGCGGTTCCAGCAGCAAGATCCTGCCAAAATGTATTGTCACTTCTGTGGAATGGGAAAGAGGCACACAACAAAGCAATGCGAATGCTTCGCCAAGGGAAAAGAATTCCAGGAATCCAGGAAACCTGCTCTGTCAGACCCCCGAACCATAAACCACACAAGGAAACCAAGCTTCCACCCACCAAATCCAACATACCACTATACCCCCATAAACTACGGCCTACCTTCGCAACAACCCCCCTACACCCACCGCCCGTTCCTGATCGCAGAATGCAATCGCCCAGGCTCTTTCCACCTCTCCGACAGCGAAGGTAGTATCCTACCACACACCTGGAACATCGACGACCTTCGCAAATTCTACCCATAGCGGAGCCTTAGCGAGCCCTCGCGTTATGTAATCTTTGTCACTTTCTATGTTATCTACTCTCATGTACTTACAAAAAACAGGAGCTGCACTCTTTTTCCTTACGAAGGGGCGTAAGGTTTTTTAATGAGGAAGTATCCAAAGCATTAATACAGGCTAGAACCCCAAAAAAGCAAAATCTCCAACCTTCTACTCCCAAGCATCGAAAAAGGATCTCTTTCAAAGAGCGCTACATTCGATGAAACCTGCTAAGATTGCTTCGAAAACATTCCTTTTCTTTTCAAAGCAAACTCACACCTCCGCCTAAGATAAGGGAGGAAAGTCGAGCACCCTGGCACAAACGACAGGGGCTCGCAAAAAGCAAACTCACCTCCGCCTAAGATAAGGGGAGGAAAGTCGAGCACCCTGGCACAAACGACAGGGGCTCGCGCAAAAGCAAACTCACCTCCGCCTACGATAAGGGGAGGAAAGTCGAGCACCCTGGCACAAACGACAGGGGCTCGCAAAAAAGCAAACTCACCTCCGCCCAAGATAAGGGGAGGAAAGTCGAGCACCCTGGCACAAACGGCAGGGGCTCGCAAAAAAAGCAAACTTCACCCCCGACAGGAAAGTCGAGCAAGTGCGCGAGCCTCGCTAAAAGAAAAAGGGGGCGTCGCTGTTTTTTCAAAACAAGCTCAAACAAGCAAGTACACGAGCAAGTGCGCGAGCCTCGCTAAAAGAAAAAGGGGGCGTCGCTGTTTTTTCAAAACAAGCTCAAACAAGCAAGTACACGAGCAAGTGCGCGAGCCTCGCTAAAGAAAAAGGGGCGTCGCTGTTTTTTCAAAACAAGCTTACACGAGCAAGTGCGCGAGCCTCACTAAAAGAAAAGGGGCGTCGCTGTTTTTTTCAAAACAAGCTCAAACGGGCAAGTGCACGAGCAAGTGCGCGAGCCTCGCTAAAAGAAAAAGGGGGCGTCGCTGTTTTTTCAAAACAAGCTTACACGAGCAAGTGCGCGAGCCTCGCTAAAAGAAAAAGGGGGCGTCGCTGTTTTTTCAAAACAAGCTCAAACGGGCAAGTGCACGAGCAAGTGCGCGAGCCTCGCAAAAAGAAAAAGAGGGCGTCGCTGTTTTTTCAAAACAAGCTTACACGAGCAAGTGCGCGAGCCTCGCTAAAGAAAAAGGGGGGCGTCGCTGTTTTTTCAAAACAAGCTCAAACGGGCAAGTGCACGAGCAAGTGCGCGAGCCTCGCTAAAAGAAAAAGGGGCGTCGCGGTTTTTTCAAAACAAGCTTACACGAGCAAGTGCGCGAGCCTCGCTAAAAAAAAAGGGGGCGTCGCTGTTTTTTCAAAACAAGCTCAAACGGCAAGTGCACGAGCAAGTGCGCGAGCCTCGCTAAAAGAAAGGGGGCGTCGCTGTGTTTTTCAAAACAAGCTTACACGAGCAAGTGCGCGAGCCTCGCTAAAGAAAAAGGGGGGGCGTCGCTGTTTTTCAAACAAGCTCAACGGGCGAGTGCACGATCCATCGCAAAAACGAAAAGAGGTGGTCGCTGTTTTCAAAACAAGGTTACACGAGCAAGTGCGCGAGCCTCGCTAAAAGAAAAAGGGGGCGTCGCTGTTTTTTCAAAACAAGCTCACACGAGCAAGCGCGCGAGCCTCGCCAAAAATAAAGCAGGGCGTCGCTGCTAAAACAATATAAGAAACGTCAAAATAGCACAGCAAACATGGCACACAACCCATATGGTTTTCTCATACCGTTACAAAATAACGTTACAACAACGAACATATCCCAAAATAAAAAATCTTTACAAGGAACCACCGTTCCCCTCAATCAACGCCAAATCATCGAAACCTTCGGCCCCCACCTCAAACCCCCCACCCACTGGAACCAGGGGTCCCCACAACAAAGGAGCTGCAGGGACAATTGGCAGCTCCCCGGGTAAAACCCTCGCCCTATACATGTACCTGTGCCTCGTCTCATTAACTTCCGAAGGTTCTTCCTTCGGGATCACAAGCGCCCCATTCGAACCAACTTCAAGCTCCCTTTGCCCGAACAAGTATTCCAAAGCTGCGTTCTCGTCAATATCATCATCACCGCCAGCTTGCGAGGTCGAAGAAGATCCAAACAAATAACGATCGACTTGGCGGTCTGTATAGTCTGTTTCGCGCCAAAATCGACTCGACCTACTATTTTTTAAATCATACCTCCGCACCTTCAACCACCAAAAACGTTCAAAGGAAAGCGAAGGATATTTAAACCTAGCGCGAGCCCACGATTCACCAGTTATAAAAACATCTTGGTAGTTCAACATCAGCGGAGTCACGTCGAACACGTCTAGCACGGTTCCGTCAGGAACCTGCATGTTGCACAAAGATACGAGATGTCTCAGCCTCGTCAAGTCTTTACAAACAACCACAGTATATACAAAAAGGCCTCCCTCGCCCCAACAAACCCAGGCATCACACCTGCCCAGCTTCCCCTCGGTTGATATCCAAACCCTCGCCAGCGGCGATAGTCGAGGTCCCAGCTGACGCCTCTTCCGCCGTGGATTCCTCCACAGCAGCCTCGAAATTTGTCGTAGTCTCCTTTTCCATCGCCGTCGCCCGCGCAGCATCTCCTTCAACGATCGGCACGCCCCCGGTCAACGCCTCGATCTCGGCGAGCGTAACCCCCGCACAGCTTGGCTCAGGGGCGGCTTCGGAGTCACCCCTCGCTGCAACTTCCGTAGGCGGCGAGGGCATTGCATCTCGTCGAGCCTATAAGCAAAACAAAAGACAAACCTCGCCAAAATCAACAAACAAACCCTCTAAAACAAAAGCAACAAAAATCAAAAAACTTAAAAAAAATGCGAACCTGGCGCGTAGCCTCGGCAGCTTCTTCGAAGGCGAGAGCTCGGCCACCTCCGGAGATCCAAAACTTGCGAAGCAAACGCATCGCACAGTTCCGAACTTCTGCGTCATCAACCTTCATCTGGCGAACCTCTTCAACCGACGGAAAGACATGGTTCGGCCTTTTGACCTTGCGAAGATGATCACAATCCGCCGGTCGAAGCGTGCTCGCCATTGCCAAGGCCCCGGCGTAGCCACCAAAATCGGCTGCGTTGGAAACTAGCGAGCTAAACACATCAAGCTCGTTGCCCAGCCAGCCCTCGAAGGCCTCTGCATCAGCTGCAGGCAATGGCTCTCCGGCTGAGCCCCCAGCCTCGGTCAGACAACAATCAAGTTTACGTTTGACGTTCTCCATGCTCGTTCGCCAAGATTTCTTCAAATCAACTAACCGACCCTCGGCCTCAGCCAAAGCCTTGTCTTTCTCCTTTCCCGCGGCAATCAGATCAGCATTACGCTTCGCCAGCTCAACCGCCTCCTCTCGAGCCTTCGCGGCCTTCTCCGAAGCAATTCTCATTTCATTTTCTTTGTTCTCTAGGCTCCGCGCCAGTTTGCTATTCTCTTTCTCAAGTTCAGTAATATGGTTCCTCATAAACTCCATGTCGGAGCTAACCTTCCGCCTCGCTGAGCGGTTCAAGAGCATCAGCTCCGCCAACTTGACGTCAACGTCATCAAAGGTGTCGCCAACCGCTTGATCTGCAAGAAGAACCTCCGCCTCCGGCACACAAATGCGGCCGAAGATCCGGCCTAGGAAACGCCTTTCCTCCGGGCTACACTGCAAGTGGCAATCCCGAAGGTCCGGACTGGTGAACAGTGCAGTCGCCGGATCAGAAATCCCAAGCTTCTTAGCATATTCCGGGAGGCTCGACCGGCTAGCCTCGCCAAACGGCCTTTTTCCCCGGGATCGCGCAGAGTCAAGTTCCCCATCGAACTCAAACCCCTCCACCCAAAGGTGCGAGCCCGCGAAGCTAGGAACTGCACCTCGTCGAGGGCTACCTGGCTCAATATCTTGAGCAATCTCAACTGCGCCCTGGGTAACCATCGCACCAACACTCGGCGAGGCTCCGCCTCCAATAGACACCTCCTCATCCGTGTCGTGCCCTTCAATAGAACCCTCGCTGCCTTCATCAGACGAACCCTCGTCCGTCTCCCCCTCCTTTGCGTCCTTCTCCTCCACCTCATCATCATCAGATTCATCCTCGTCGCCCGAAGTCTGGACTAAAGCACCGATCCCTCCAACGCGAGGCACGCGTCCCCCGACTGAACCGGCACCCCGGCCGCTCGGAGCTACGGCCAAGGAAGAAGTGCCTGCAGCAACAGAGCCAGCAGCGACCTTCATCGCAAGCTCCTTCGCTCGGCCACCAGCTCCGCCACGGCCTCGACCACGGCCTCTCTTCGGCCGAGAGACGATCTCTTTTCCTCCCGAAGCCTTACGCTTCCTCTTCTTCGGCGCGTCGTCGCTCGAAGGAGCGGGCCAGTCGGCGTACCGAATACCAAGAATGTCAAACATTCTGTTCACTCGACCTTCGCCGCCCACCAAGCTATGGATAGCCTTCACCTCCAGTGGGGAAAGCTTCCCCACGAGCTCGTCCGTCCACTGCTGAACTCGTTTGAAAACAGCTTCGTTCCCGTCCTCGCGCCTCGGAAATTTCTTAAGAGTTTTTTCCCAAACCTTCTCCAGATCCAAACTAGGTTTCTTCAAGCCCCTACCTTCGTACCTTGGGTCATTCTCCACAGTGAACCAAGTCCGCCTCCGGCCAAGAGGCCAAATCTTGGCACAGCAATATTCCTCCACTAAATCACGCGCACACTGAGAACGCGCAACGACCCTCAGGCAATCAACAGCAGCATGGGCCTCGATGCTCATCTTAGCTTCGGCGCCTACATCTCCAAGCACTGGAAGCTCGCCGCAAAGCTCGGAGCTGTCACTGAGTTTGTAATAGAACCAGAACTCCTGCCACCCGCTGGTCCACTTGTTCTTCTGCGCTTGCACCGGCAGCTCCGCGCCGGCGCGATGGCAAAAAGTGTACACCGCGAATTGTCCAAGGCTGGTCTTGCCCTCGCTGTCCGTAATCTTGCGAGGCTGCATATGAACGCGATGAGTGCGAACAAAACCCTCGACATGAGGGACAACCCCCTGAGACCTGCAGGCCCAGACGTAGACCGACATCTTTGTGAAGCAAGAAGGCGTAAGCTGATGAAACCGCAGGTTGAACCTCCGCAGGACCGAAGTCACGAAGGCGTCAGCTGGGAAACGAAGGCCAGCCGAAAAGAACTCTTCAAACACCACAACTTCATCTGCGTCCGGCTTCGGCACGGTCTCCCCACTGCTGGTCCTCGCCTTGCCTTCCTCAACCCAGCCCCACCGCACATAAGATGCAATCTCACTTGCGCAAACCCGGCTAAGACCAAACTCGAAGGTAATCCCCTCATCCGCGGCTGTGGGAGAAACAGCGCGAGCAGTTTGCTTCAACCTAGCCATCTCTTCAGCTGCTAACGCTACCGAACAACGAACGCCTGTCTCAACCCTCGCAGACAAGCTAAAACAAACCTTCGCTACAAGCAAATTGCAACAGCAGGATGGCTATAGCAGCAGAAGGCACAATCAAAACTCCCCACTCACTCTTTCTATTTATAGGCCGGGAGACGAGCCCCTCACCCGACGAAGTCGGCACGACAACCAAAAAACGCAGCGCAAAAAACGAAACAGGCTTCAATAGTATAAAACAACACCACAACGGCCCAGCCCAAAGCAGCCGCGGGCGTCGCTGCCGAGGGCCCCGTTTTTTGTCCCCATTTAAAGGCGCTGCTTGGGCCTAAACACGGTTTTTAGATCCAAGACAACGAGGGGCTACTGTTGGGGAAAGGACCCTCGGCAGAAGCGCCGCTCGAACTGGTGCTCGAAATTAGCCCTCGCGCAACGCCTGGTGTCCTTGCGGGGTCCCTCTCCTATTGGATACCGTTACCCTGACCCTCGGACGCGGGGCCGACCCTCGTCGCTTTGTTGTGTTTCCGTGCAGGTCTAAGGCGACGGTCGCACTGCAGGAAACCTTCGCTGACTCACGACGCCACCTTCGCTCCGAGCGAAGGTCCAGGCAAGCGGCAAGTATGCGCTGCCCCAGAAGCAAGCGAAGCCGAAGGTCCGGCGAGCGCGGCCGAAGGTCAAGAACGTCGCACATCTCCCCGGAGGTGAACAAGGGCCAGGTGGCGGCGCGCTGGAGGGTGGCCGATTAGGGTTCCCGCTTCAGCTGTGTATTTACGCTCTTGCCCTTCCTCTCTGCGCAGAGGCGAGGAATCTTTCCTGTACCCTTTTGTAATTTGGCCGTACCCCTTGGCATTCCCTATAAATACCAAGGGGATGAACAGTGTAAGGACACGACCTCTTGGGAATTTGAGCACCTTCCACTTCCGTCTTACCTTCGCTACTGCATCCGACACTTGGCCGCCTTCGCTCTTTCCCCTGCACAAGTGCGGAGGTGGGGCAAGTGCGTTCCAACATACCCTTTTAGAAATTTTGAAATTACTTCAAACTTTTGAATATAAGTTGAAAATATGTTAAAATATCAAATGCTCAGAATTCAATACTGAACATCTTTTATTTTGCAACATATGCAAAATATGTTTAGATTTTGAATTAGGGTTTGCAAATCAAAAGGGGACAAAAAGGGCAAAAGTGTATTTTCAAAATTACTTTTGATTTCATATGAAAACTTGAAAAACTTTATACATAAAAGTTGATCCTTATCAAAAATGGAACAACTTTGCTTTTTGAAGCATAGCCAAATTCTTTTTAGATTTGGAATTAAGTAAAAGGGGCAAAAATAGGATTTTTAAATTAATTAAACTATTTAATTGAATTTTCAACCAATTCTGAATTATAACTCAATGGTGACTCGAAACATGTTCCAAATATACCTTTGAGACATAATACCAAGGTTTGGTCAAAAATTCTATTACTATAAAAGAAATTACCATAATACCCTTATATAGCATAAAAGCATTATTCATCACATATGAAAACATACCCTAGAGTTGCAAACTGAAACATTCCTTATCAACTAAGCACAAGCATGATGAAATAAACTTGTTTTTAGTGAATGCAAGATTAGGTTATCAATTCAAATGAAATGCCAGTGCTTATGATGACATGTCAGGTTTTAGTCTTGCTTAACACCAGGGGTGTTACAGTTACAGGCTTTGAGAACCGGGTCCTAGGGATCCAGGCAGGTTAAGTCTAGCACAAGCCATGAACCAAAAACCAAAACCAGCTGCCGAGTCCCACGGCACAAAACCACCAGAACGGTCCATCCTGTCGGATTTACCAAACACCATGTTGCTACAAAAATTACCAGTCCCACAATGGTTCCATAGCTCATTAATCCAGATTAATAATATTTAGTTCTCATCCCAACCATGACTGCAGGGCTAAGCATGACATCTACCCGAACAACCCAAAACAGGTGACAACGATAATATAACAAAGTCTAATAAACCATAACATGAGATTCAAATTAATGACAACATGCAACTATAGGAATTAACTACTCTAGTACCGAAAGTAAAATAAAGTATAGGTGCAAAATGTTGAAGAACACTTGCCTTCGGGCTGGGTCGAATCAACCGGGTCACAGGGATAGTCTGGCGCGTCCTCGAATTCCTTACCCTCTGGCCCAATCATCAATACATGGCACAATACAACGAAAATAAATAACAGTACACCAACAGTAAGAAAACAGAAATTAAATGGATCTAACGCGTAGAGCTCGACGAGACGAATCTAACGCGACTTGAACGGGTCAAATCGGAGTTAAAACGCTAAAGTTATAAGCGTTTGAAGTTCAGGGGCAAAACTGTAAATAAACAGAACTCATTTTCGAATTTAAATAAATCAAAAACCAAATTTAAACTGTCGGCGGACCGGGCCTCAATTCAGATAAAGCGCAGGGGCTAAACCAGAAGAAACGCACAGACTCAGTTTACTATGCTGGTGGAGCGCGGGTTAATTCCAGAGAATGCGAGGGTCTCTTTAGCAAAAATGCACCGGCGAACGGGTATCTTCTTTTGCCAGCCGTTGATCGCTGGATGGATGGCTGAGATTAGATCGGGGAAGGCGGCTGTGCAGAGGACCGCGCCTCGTTTTCGCAAAACCAGAGGGGCTTATACGCAAGATTTGCAAGACTCAATGAATAGTGCTCACAGGACGGCGGGTTGGTTTCGGAAGAACGCAGGGTCTCTTATGCAAAAGTAGCGTTGACGCGGGGGTGGCTGACGCGGCGCTGGCGTGGTGCTGACGGTGCGTTACGTGTCGATTCCTGGTTGGCTCGGTGTGCCACGCTGTGCAGTGGACGCGGGGGGTTGGACGCCGTGGACCGAGTCTATGGGCTCACGAGCTTGGTTCATACTGGTTCGATACCTGATCTAATCTGACCCGTCCGTGCTCGATCCACCAGTTGAGATCCAAAGGGGAAGAAAAGAGCGGCGCCGCCGTCGGACGGGAAGGAGAACGCGGTCGCCGGCGCTCCGCACGTGGCGGCGCCATGGATGGGTGGCCCAGAGGCACTCTACAGGCCACTAGAGACCTCGGGGCGGAGGGGAAAGGTGTAGGATCTAACGACGAACCTGGAGGAGGACCTGTTGGCGCTGGTGACAGTCCGGAGAGGGGTGGTCCCACGGCGGCACCATGGGTGGCCTCGCCGGCGTGCTCGCGAAACGTCTGGGAACCGGTAACGACCTAGAGAAAACTACGGGGAGGGGGCGGAGGAGATGGCGAGCTCACCGAGGGGAGTGGCGCGGTCGTAGGGGGTCCGGGTGCGGGAGTTCGACGTCAAGTC
>CM019822.1:45486076-45488576 GCA_009763385.1 Coix lacryma-jobi var. lacryma-jobi | reverse complement strand
GCCGAAGCCAACCACGAACACTAATAGCCACGCCGGCGACCACCCAACCGACCATGGCCATCCGCAACCCGCCGAAGTAGGCCACGATAGGCTTCCGGTCAGCCAGGAGGTCACGAGTCCCCAAAAATGGTCCAGAGGCATGCGGCCAAAGTGCAATGTGTCTCGGCCGGCCGAAGCCAACCATGAACACTAATAGCCGCGCCGGTGACCACCCAACCGACCATGGCCATCCGCAGCCCGCCAAAGCAGGCCACGATAGGCTTCCGGTCAGCCAGGAGGCCGCGGTGGGTGGTATGCGGCCACCGTGCGTCCTGGGCGACCGAAGCCAGCCCTAGACACCGATGGCCATGCCGGCGGCCACCAAGCCGACCATGGCTAGCCACAGCCCACAAAAGCGGGCCATAGTAGGCTGCCGGCCGGCAAAGAGGCTGTTGTGGCTGGCATGCAAGCCATCATGCGTCTTGGCCAGCCGAAGCCAGCCATGGACACCGATAGCCGCGCTGGCGGCCTTACCAGAAGGCCGCTGTGGGTGGCATGCAAGCCACCATGCATCCTGACCAGCCGAAGCCAGCCATGGACACCGACAGCCGCGCTGGCGGCCAAAAGGCCACTGTGGGTGGCTTGCAAGCCGTTGTGCCTCCTGGCCAGCCGAAGCCAGCCATGGACACCGATACCCGCGACGGCGGCCAGAAGGCCGCTGTGGGTGGCATGCAAGCCATCGTGCGTCCTGGCCAGCCGAAGTCAGCCATGGACACCGATAGCCGCGCCGGCGACCAGAAGGCCGCTGTGGGTGCAATGCAAGCCATTTTGCATCCTGGCTAGCCGAAGCCAGCCGTGGATGCCGATGGCCGCGCCGGCGGCCAACCAGCCGAACATGGCCAGCCGCAGCCCACTGAAGCAGGCCACGGTTAGCTGTCGGCCAGCCAGGAGGCCGCCTGGGCTAGCGAGCACCGTGCAATGCGTCCTGGCCGGCCGAAGCCAGCCACGGTCGCGTGGTGCCCGCATGGAGACTAACCCGATCAGCCAGTGCTAGCCGCATCCCGCCGAAGCAGGCCACGGTCAGCCTCCGGCCGGCCGGGCAGCCGAGGAGTGCGCCCGGGGGTCCGCTGGATGCAGTCTGGAGCAACGCCCGAAAAACTAGTGGTTTCGCAGCATTTTGCCCAGGGTCTCAGCCAGCCGAACCCTCACTCCCTACTATACCCGAGGGGCATCCCCCCTCCCAGTTTTACTTGCAGTTTTCTGCTTGGTATACTACATCATTTTCCAGGACCACACAAAAGCCACGTGATATGCAGAATTGGCTGGTTTCTGCCTAGAAACGCGGTGTTCGGCCAGAAAGGCGAACGAGAGTCGTTGTTTCCGTGGATGGACTGAACCTTGGACTTTTCGTGCTGGGCCCCATGGGCGGGTCCCTCGGTGCCCGCGGGCCGCCCAGGTGGGACCGGGTCCCGTGGCCCGTTCGTGGCCCGTTTCGGCCCATTTTCGCTCGTTTTCGTCTGTTTTTGCCCGTTTTTGGCCTGTTTTCGCTTGATTTCTCCATGATTTTGCCGTAGACCGACTCAGTCATTTCCACCCCTGCCTTGGGGCCCGATGAGGCCCATTTTGGGCCCGTTATGTCCTGTTTTCGCCTGTTTTCGCCCGTTTTCGCTCATTTTGGCCTCGTTTTGTCATGTTTCTTTGTGCCCTTGGCATAGGCCGACTTGGTCGTTTTCGCCCACGTTGTTGAGCCTGGTTTTTTCCTCATGCTGCCTGTTTCCACCAGGTTTTGGCCTACCGTGCCCAAGTGTCGGGCCGCTGTGGGCCATTTTCGCTAGGGATGGTTGGCCGATGTCATGATGTCCTTCTCTCGTGCCTTATGTGCGCGTGTCTGTCGCGCGTGATGCGAGTCCCAGCCCTTCCTTGCCATCCAAGTCAAACCGCTATTTCTCAGCGCGGGCGCCCGCGCGAACCCCTGTTTTTCAGCCTCGGCGCCAGGCCGAACTGCTGTTTCTGGGCACCGGCGCCAGGCCGAATCGCTGTTTTGGCTCCGAGGTCGTCCCGGGGACTTGGGCGCGTCTTTGCACCGAGGACACGTTGCCTAGCTTCTGTTTTTGCCCCGGGCACGTGGGAAGCAGCCGGCTTTCCCGGGGACTTGGCCGTGCGCGGGCGACCACGGGAACCCCTATTTTTCAGCCTCGGCGAATGGCCGAAGTGCTGTTTCTGGGCACCGGCGCCAGGCCGAACCGCTGTTTTCGCTCCACGGTCGTCCCGGGGACTTGGGCGCGTCTTTGCACCGAGGACACAATGCCTAGCTTTTGTTTTTGCCCCGGGCACGTGGGAAGCAGCCGGCTTTCCTGGGGACTTGGCCGTGCCCGGGCGCCCGCGCGAACCCCTGTTTTTCAGCATCGGCGCCAGGTCGAACTGCTGTTTCTGGGCACCGCCGCCAGGCCGAACCGCTGTTTTCGCTCCGAGGTCGTCCCGGGGACTTGGGCACGTCTTTGCACCGAGGACACGTTGCCTA
>CM019822.1:45413576-45478576 GCA_009763385.1 Coix lacryma-jobi var. lacryma-jobi | reverse complement strand
ACGGATTCGACTGCCATCAACATACCCGGGAGCAAGCCCGACTGCCAAGGTGTTGGACTTAACCACCGTCACCCGGGTCTTACTTTTCGCGCCCCCGCGTCCCAATATCCCTCTTCGTGGCTTCGGCAGATGCATGGGGTTCGAAAACCGGACCAGAATAATGCGTGGCTTCGCGGTCGGAACGAGTTATCCTTTCAGCTAAATGTGGGGCATGCGTTCAACATGACAAGAGGTCTGTCTTAGCATGATACTGTTTTCCCATACGACACGGCTAGAAATGCTGCAGCACAATGCTACAGGAATCTGCCGATCTCCATTTTTTCATAACACTCAGTTATCTCACTTATTGGCAATATATCCCGTTAAAGGTCTAGTAACACCTATCACTCGCGGGTAACATGAAGGTTGCCCGACTTCTACCGATACTAAGCATGACTAAGCATATATTCGCGCCTAGTACTAAAATAGGATAATAAGGATAATGTACCAATAGTATCAAGGTAAAGATATGATGCATCAATGGTATGAGACAATTCCTAATACTTAATGCAACAAGCATAATATATTAAGTTAAATAAAATGATAGGTAGTTAGATGCTCCGGGGCTTGCCTTTTTCGAAATTGCAGGGCTGGTGGTTTGGACACTCACGAATTTCTTCTTCAGGCTCTCCCTCGGTGACTTTGGGTTCCTGGTCCTGGGCTTGCTGTTCCTCAACTTCTTCAATGATGACCTGCTCTTCTACCGATCGTGATATGATGCATATGCAAGAATGAATGTGTACTGCGAATGCACAGGGTAAAACATGGTAACAAACTTTGACTGAATATGTGCATATCTCCTCTTTGGGAGAATAGAACATCCTATCTAAAGAGTAGCTATGCTTTTATATGAGATGTAGTGAATCATAAATGTATGAAAAGACCAATTTACCCCTGCTGGACCCCACAGAAGAAAAGTATATTTATAATTTAATTAAATAAGTTAATTCATAAAAACAAGCCTATAACAGCAACTAGTAGCTAACTGTTTCAGACAATTCTACAAAAATTACTGGAGGTTCTCTTATGTAAATAAAGTACGCTGTACAAATTTCATGTCAATTGGACGTAAATAGAATTCTGTATGAAAAAGACAAATAACGGGGCAAAAAGGTGCTTTGTACTACATCCTATCTTGAAAAGTGTCAAACAATAGATTTCATATTTTTCATTAGAACTTCTTAGCACAAGAGCAGTGTATAAAAATTACCAAGCTCAAACTCATTATATTTTAATTACTATAAATCATACAAGAAAACAACATTTAATAAAAAAGAACATTAACATCAGATTTTTCCACAGTCACACATCAACCATTATTTTTCTGTGATTCTCTGTCACCTAGCAAACTTCATAAAATAAGAATCATATTTTTCTGAGCAATATACAATTTATTATGCATTTCACAAGATATCAGCCAATATACAAATTAATTATAACAGTATATAAAATTATTCAAAACTGGACATATTATATTTTTCATGCATAGAGTTTATCAAGACAAACCTAACAAAATTTGTTTCACATTTATTGGACCAACAGAACTTGAGTTATAAATTAAACAAACATTAATCAGCATTTCTGGAAAACATTAAATCAAAATCATAAAACATTCCCGGCTGAAAACGCTACGGGTACACGACAACACTGCACCAGAGAGACTGACAACCGGGCCCCGCTGGTCAACAGGCCCCACCCGTCAGACACAGAAAGCAGAGGAGGTCGTTGACCTCGCCGGAGCTCGCCGTCGGCGAACTTTCCGGCGAAACCATCACCCTCACTGGACTCCTCTCAACCTTACGCGTCGACTCGTACCACTCACCGGCCCAGCGCAACGGCGGAGCTACCTCGCCATCGGCCATGGCCGACACGGCGGCGCGGCTCGGCAACATCGGCCATCTCCGGCCACGGCGAGACTAACCGTCACTCGCTCCTCACTCCTGGCTTTCCGGCGGACCTTACTCGAAGCTAATGCGCTAGGGTTACCACTAGAAATGGCCGGGACCGCGAGCTCACCATCGCCGGCGGACATGGCGGGCGGCGGACGGCGGTGTCCGCAACTTCTAAGCCCTAATCGGACAAACCGACTCCACTGGAAGCTTCCTCAGGCCATGGCGACTCTAGAACACCGGCTAGGAGGAGACGATAGGTTCGGGAAGGGGGTCGGCCACGGCGGACCAAGTTCACCGGACATGGCGGATGCGGCGGGAACTCTCCCCGCGGCTTACTTAGCGACTTTCGATGCAAACGGACTCGAGTACACGGTGGAGAAGACTACGGCGAAGCGATTGGCGCGGCTGGTTTTGATTTTTGGTGGTGGAATGGCGAGGAACGCCAGCGAATGCTCGCGGCGGCGCCGAGCGCTCGGGAGAAGAATGGCGAGAGAGGGAGTGGAGACAGGCGGACAGGCAGGCGGCGTTCGCGTCGAGTGCGTGCGCGGGCGATAAAGCCGTGCCACGCCGCGCTCGGGCACTGGCGTCGCTGGGCGTTGAGCGCCACACGGCGGCCGAGCCCTGGCACCGGTCGGCCACGACACCGCGCGATGGCTGGCTGAATCAGCCGATTCAGTTAACGCCATTAGCGCCTGACAGCCGGACTTTGCGCGTGATTATCTCGCTAATCACTTGATGAAACGTTACACGGTTTGTTTCTTTGGTTAGAGCTATGTACCATCTTCAACTTTGGTTAAAGGATTATGCACTGGTTTGGCCTGGATCACCCCCGAAAAATGACCCAAAGTTCGGCCAATGTCACTTAGATGACAGATTAGGACTTAGAGAATTTTTCTAAGTCTAAACCCTTCTTTTTCTGCCTTGTGGGCCTCAAAACACCTAGTTAGGTTCATTTTTATGAGTTGACCCAAAAACACTTTTTGTTCTACTCTAAATTCTCTACACTTTTTATTTAGGGCACTCAGCCATGCAAGGTTTCTAACATGTTGGTCATAATTAGTCAAACTAAATGGTTCTTTAGGTTCCCTAAGTTTGGTTTAGGGTTAAAGGGTTAATTAGCCATAATGACCAATATAAACCTAGCTTCATTTGGGCTTATTAACAAAGTTAAACTCTTGGAAAGGTTAAAACTCAACAAGAACAAACCAAACAAACATATATAGAAGCTCTACTAAGCATTTCATCACATAAAATGACAAGCATTTCATCACATAAAATGACACTTTTGCAAATAAGGAAAAGTAACATATGAATGCTCCATGCTCATGAGATGATTATGCATGATGAGATGATGATGTTATGCTAGCTTAACACCAGAGGTGTTACAGCCCTTCCCCCCCTAAACGAAATCTCATCCCGAGATTTAATGACCATTGCTCGTGAAAAGCCGGATAACCCTTTTTAAGATAGTCCTCCGATTCCCACGTGGCATCATTATCATCATGATGACTCCACAACACTTTGTGCATCTTCACTACCCGGTTGCGAGTTACTCTCTCTTTACTATCCAGTACTTGCACTGGCTGCTCTTGATAGGTTAGATCTGATGCAAGCTTCAACTCTTGAGGTTCTATACTTTCTTCTGGCACACGTAAACACTTCTTTAGCTGAGACACATGAAAAACGGGAAAGATAGAACTCATTGTTTCTGGTAACTAAAGTCGATATGATACTTCGCCTTTCCTTTTCAAAATACAATATGGTCCTACATATCTGGGTGACAACTTCCTTTTCATTCCAAATCGCTGCAACCCTCGTATTGGAGTTACTTTCAAATAAACGTAGTCACCCTTTTTAAATGCTAAAGGTCTTCTTCTTTTATCTGCATAACTTTTCTGTCGAGATTGCGCTACTTGTAGGTGTTGGTGTATAATCTGAACCTTCTTCTCTGCTTCCTGAACAAAGTTGACTCCGAAATATCGCCTTTCTCCGGGTTCGACCAAGTTCAATGGAGTTATGCACTTGCGTCCGTATAAAGCCTCAAACGGTGCCATCTTAATACTTTCTTGATAACTGTTGTTGTACAAAAACTCTACTAACGGTAGCCATGACTCCCATGACCCTTTAGTTGATAGCACACAGGCTCTAAGCATATCTTCTAACACTTGGTTTACTCTTTCCGTTTGGCCTACAGTCTGAGGATGGTAAGTTGTACTATGTACCAACGTTGTTCCCAAACTTTTCTGCAATTGTTGCTAAAATGAGCAGTAAACTAAGGTCCTCTATCGGAGACAATGGTCTTCGGTATACCATGTAGACGTACTATCTCTCTGATGTATATATCTGCATACCGAGGAGGTCGGTAACTGACTTTGATTGGAAGAAAATGAGCTGATTTGGTTAAACGATCCACGATCACCCAAATAGAATCATTTCCCTTCTCTGTAGTGGGTAGACCGGTTATGAAATCCATGCTTATATCTTCCCATTTCCATTCTAGCACTGATAACGGTTGAAGTAATCCTGTAGGCTTCAGATGTATTGCCTTCACTCTGCAGCACATATCACATCGGGCCACATATGCTGCTATTTCCTTCTTCATTTTGTGTCCACCAAAAATGAGGTTTTATGTCATGATACATCTTGCTACTCCCTAGATGAAGAGATAATTAGGATAGGTGAGCTTCATCCAATAGCTTATCCCTAAGATCCTTCTTTTTTGGCACCACTAGACGTTCGCCAAACCACAACACTCCTTGTTCATCTAGCTTGAAAGGAGTTGAGGGGTTGGTTAACATCTTTTTCTTAATGTGAGCCACTCCTTTATCAGATCTCTGTGCTTCAATTATCTGACTTTCCAATGAACAACTCAACTGGATGTTAAACAAAACTTCTGGGTGTATTAAGTTGAACTTCTCCTCAAACAACGATTGAACTGCAATATGGTGTGATTTGCGACTTAAGGCATCCGCAACCACATTAGCCTTTCCGGGATGATAGTGAACTTGCAGGTTATAGTCCTTTATCAACTCTAGCCACCTGCGTTGCCTCATATTCAACTCTGGTTGGGTGAAGATATACTTCAAACTCTTGTGGTCGGTGTATATATTGCATACATTCCTCAACAGATAGTGTCTCCATATCTTCCGGGCATGTACCACTGCTGCTAAATCCAAGTCATGAGTAGGATAATTGAGCTCATGCTTTCTCAACTGCCTAGATGCATAAGCTATTACTTTTCCTTCCTGCATCAACACACATCCAAGCCCAATCTTGGATGCATCACAAAACACATCAAAAGGCTTTTCTATGTCCGGTTGAGCCAAGACTGGAGCAGTGGTTAGCAACTCCCGCAAAATTCGGAAAGCTGCCTCACACTCCTCTGTCCAAACAAACTTAACATCATTCTGTAGTAAAGAGGTCATAGGTTTAGCAATCTTAGAGAAATCTGGTATGAAACGATGATAGTACCCTGCTAAACCCAGAAAACTCCTTACTTCTGTAACTGAGGTTGGAGCCTTCCACTCCATCACTTCCTGGACTTTACTGGGATCCACCGAAATCCCATCTTCTGATAGCACATGACCAAGAAAGTGGACCTTTTTCAACCAGAACTCACACTTACTGAACTTAGCATACAACTTATGTTCTCGAAGTCTAGTTAGAACTATACGCAGATGTTTCGCATGATCTTCTTCATTTTCTGAATACACCAAGATATCATCCAAAAAGACTGCCACAAAACGGTCTAACTCAGGCATGAACACTGAATTCATCAGGTACATGAAATATGTTGGAGCATTTGTCAAACCGAAAGACATGACAAGATACTCATACAACCCGTACCTAGTTGAAAAAGCTGTTTTGGGTATATCCTGCGGTCTGATCTTGATCTGATGATACCCTGACCTCAAATCTATTTTGGAAAACACTCTGGCTTTCGTTAGCTGATCAAAGAGAATGTCGATCCTGGGTGAAGGATACTTATTCTTGATTGTTACTGCATTCAGCGGTCTGTAATCCACACACATACGCAAAGTCTTGTCTTTCTTCTTCACAAACAGAGCTAGACATCCCCACTCGGAAGAACTAGGTTGAATCAAACCCTTATCCAACAACTCTTTTAGTTGAATTTTCAACTCTGCCAGCTCATTGGGAGGCATACGATATGGTCTTCTGGATATAGGTGCTGTTCCAGGAATTAACTCAATTGCAAACTCCACATCCCTATCTGGAGGTAAACCTGGTAACTCTTCTGGAAACACATTAGGAAACTCACACACCACTGGGATTTCCTGAAGAATTGCCACTTGCATTGTGTAGCTTGATGAACTGAGATTGAGACTATTAGGAAGAGATAACTGGTGATACTGTTGTCTTTTCGGATCTCGAAGAGATATCATCCTTTTCTTCGTATCTATCACCACTCCCCACTTACTCATCCAATCCATTCCCAAGATAACATCTAAAGATAAGCCTGGCATAACCACCAACTTATTCTGTATAACTTACCCTCCAAGTTTAAGAATTGCCCCTAGAACCATCTGATTAGATAACACACTTGCACTAGCTGAACTTATACGAAATCCAAAACCCATAGTTACCATTTCCTGATTATGCTTAAGTGCAAATGCTTGACTTATAAAAGAATGAGATGAACCGGAATCAAACAAAACAACTGCTGAAAGGTTGTTGATAGAAAACATACCCGTTGTAATTGGTTCTCCTTCTAGTAGACTTTCGAGAGATGTGTGATGCACATGAGCTTGTACTTGGTTGGTTTTCTTTCTTGGACTAGGATAGGTTCTTGAGAGATGACCTTCCTTTCCACAATTATAGCATGGTCCCTTCACATAGCTGCCAGAAAAACCTTGGTTTCCGGGCCCTGACCTGAACTGAGAAGACTGGTTCTTTACAACCTTTTGAACTTTTGCCTGGGATTGGCCACTTGGAAAATGGCGTTGCGGAGGCTTGAAACTCGCTCCGGGCACCGCTGCCCTAGATTGAGAACGATTCACCACTTGGTTTCTAACTTGAGAAGCTCCCGCTTCGAAGGCTCTCTTTCTTGACTTAGATGCACTGTACAGATTATTGTTGTTTTCTTGCGTCAGACAATCACTGACGAAGTCATTGAACTGTGTCCTGGACGAAGTACCAACAGATTTCAAAAGCTTCGGACTCAGGCCTCTCTTTAGACTAGCAATCTTCTTAGCTTCAGTATCAACATACTATGGAGCATAACGAGATAGATTGTTGAATGCATGAAGATACTCTGTCATAGTTTTAGTCCCCTGAGTGAGCCTCACAAATTCTGTGACTTTCATTGCCATTAAGCCAGGAGGAATATAGTTTCCCCAAAAAGCAGTTACAAACAGTTTCCATATGATTGGATGATTGGCAGGATAGGTGGTGCGATGATGTGCCCACCAAATCCTGGCTGGTCCTTGCAGTTGATGAGCTGCATATTCCACCTTCAACGATTCTGTTAGCCGTAATAGCCTGAACTTCTGTTCTATCATGTTTATCCATTCATCTGCTTCTAGAGGTTCTGCCGCTTCTTTAAAGATTGGTGGTCTGGTCTCGAGGAAGTCCTTGAATGTACTGTACTGGTTAACATCTTGACCGCCATTTCCCGCGGCACGATGGGTATTTTCGGTGATATTTCTGAGATTGGCCTCCATATTCCGTTGCATTTCTTCCATGTTCCTTTGACTTCCGAGGAACTGAGCAAAGAACTGTTCCGCCATATATGGGGGGGAGGAGGAGGATTGCAAGCTTCCTCACTGGGTCCTTCATCCCTTACATCACTGGCGCTGTCGGTACCACGGCGTGTATTCACCATCTGCACAACCAGTCAACAATCCAATGAGTGATGTCATTTATATAGATCCAAAATGCGTAAAAATGACAGTACTATATTTGAACAAAGTTCATACAATAAGGCATATACACAAGTCGTTCCACATAAACAACATCACAAACGGATTATATGAATAGCGTTCAAAAACTTTTATCGAGGCGAACATGTGAACATAACAAAGATTGATGCTTTTCAACGATCTCTAAGATAGCACATGGTTCTTAAAGATTACAACATAAAGATAACTTGTCCGAGATACGAGATAACAACAGAGACGCGAAGCCTCGCACTAAGCCTAAACTAAGCCTAGTCACTCTCAACGTCAGATCCTGGGTTCTCTACATGATCAACCCCATCATCTTCTTCTTCCTCTTCCTGATGAGGAAAAAGCTCTCTGCCATCTTTAGCTCCATCATCAGCTAAGACAATGCCCATTTTCATCTCTTCCGCTCCTGGAGGATGGTAAGGGTAAAGCCGGTTGTTAAGGCGATGCACTTCCTCATGCAGGTTATCATTGTAGACTTCTGTTGCTGCCAGCTGTTGCTCTAGCATTGCGATGCGCTCTCTAAGGGTGAACCCTTCTACCCAAGCTTCATTCCGTTGTTGAATGAGCCTCATCATCTGAGTTTCTGCACTTTGGTTGGCGTGTCGGGTACGTCCTAGTTGCTCCTGCAACCTGAGGATCTCCTGGGCCGCTACCTGGTTTCTTTGGATAGTCCAATCCCTTTCTAATGCGAGCTGTTGTAGATCCCCTTGTAGCTTCTCTACTTCCTCATCAAAGATTGTCTGCATTTGCCTCTTCTCATCCCTGACATTATGATAGGATTCTGTCATGCTAGCCAAGCTACGCTGCATGACTGCATAGTTTTGCATAACAACAAACATTGAGCTCATAGCAGGTTCATCACACGCCTGCCGCTCCTTAGAACCACCTGTGAACATCTCCGCCTTAGATTGCACCCATATATCCTTGAAAGGATCTGCTCTCGGAAACACTCCTGCGAGAACACGAGCAAGATCTTCTGGAATGCGCTCCATAATATCCCGAAGGATAAGAAAAGCTGCTGATTGGGCACCTTCCCAAGGGTCTCTACCCTTGCCCTCAAACATCCATCCGGACCACTCTGAACCATCTCCTTTGGGCTTGACCACAGCGGTGACATAGACCAAAGTAGAATCCCCCAACGGTTCCTTATTCCAATAGTAACAAGGTTCCTTTCCTTTTGGGTATCCAACCGAACTCAATACTCTCCATAACAAAGTTGGTGTCCCAAAAACATTCAGAAACTTGTCCTTGCTCCTGCTAGACCGAACTGTAGAACTGGTGCCTGTCCTCCTGTCTCTTACGACTGTACACTGGTGCCTGGACTCTGTCGACTTACGAGCTGCTGCTGGTGGCGCCATCTGTATCGTTTTACCATTTATCATGAGCATAAGTCCTTAATCTCGAGAGATAAATAACAATAAGGGAGGGAAGTATATGCATAAGGAAAGAAAGCAACATGCCATGATGTATAAATATGAACGTTCCGTACGCCCTTTCCACTATATACGAACTAATGCGGTGGCATCCTGTGACACTCTTATACGTTAACTATTTCGTTCTAACAATTCGCGGTTAGTGTACCTGCAGAAGATTCATTTCAGCCCTGACCCCACAGTATGATATTATGCAGAACTGAAATACTCCCAAACTAGAATTACCCACAATTAAGTACTTTCAGATATATCGGTGTGTAACAGATATACCTTCTAATACCAATCTAGCACTCCCCTAGGTCGACGGTTGTTCGACCATGCTCTCTGTCACCATTACTCTACCCGTTCCTACAAGTACCCACAATTAAATACCTTCACTTGCAGTAGTGTGCTTACTAGTGCAAGTTCCAGTACCAAACTAGCTTTCCCCTAGACCGACGGTTATCCGGTCATGCTCTCACAACTCTCACTTACCGAGGCGTAGAGGTACAATGATCCATACATCACCATTCAAGTGAATGGCACTCACACATACAGCCATATGAGCAGCAAAAGGGAAATATGATGCAAAGCCCCCAAGTTAGTACTTAAATAAGCCACCTAAAATCCTATGGGCATACAGGATATGACCACTGGCACACTTCTAATTTTGCTCAAAATACTTTTACACTAAACTCCGTGAATTTTGGCAAATAGTTTTGTACTCATGTTTACTTTATTTTTCCAAAAAATTTTACTCCTGTGAACAGTATCCACTGAACTACGCTCCGATGCCAGCTGTGACAGAACCGACCAATTTATAAGAGCACAAGTATGAAATACGCCGCCGAAACAGTAAATTAGCACACTTGAGCCCATATAAATCCGGTAGTCCAGAAATCTCGAAGGATTTCAAACTTTTCAACATCAACAACGTAGGATCGTAATCGTTCAGTGTCAACCATCACACGATACAATATTACAAAACATGTTCAGAGTTGCAAAGGTAGTTATTGCAAACCTAGTTTGATAAAAGTAGCGGAAGCTGAATACTTAACATAGTTTTGAAAGACACACACATCATTACAGTGCCATCATAGTAGTCATCCTGATACAGCAAAAGGAGCGAGCAGATCTGGCCCTTGCCCATGGCCTAGTTATCCTCTTCAACTGGACAGAGGCAGTTGATACAGTAGCCATAAAAGCTCTGGCCATCTGCAACAACAACATGGGAACAAAGCCCTGAGTACGAGAATGTACTTAGCTAGACTTACCCGTCATAAACCAGCAATAAATGACACCAAGGAGTATGAAAGGCTGGTATATGGTGGAGCTTGGCTTAATACCCACTTTACGTAAAAGCAGTTGCAGTAAGTAAATAGTTGGTTCCTGCTTACTAGCTCAAATTTTAATAGATATTTAACCTGTTACTATATTAGCTTCGTGTACTAGAAACAAACATGATAGTGATTCTGACAATCACCAAAACAGTCAATGGACCAATTAACCATTCTTGCTAATAGTACCACGATAGCTGTCACGTGTTCCACAATTTTCGAGTATCAAGATAGAACAGAGTTCGAGTCAAGTGCTCACTATCCAGGAGCGATGGTGATTATAATCGATTCCTAACCAGCTGGTAATTTTATTCCCCACACAAACCACACTCACCGGTCAGTGAGCTATAGATAACCACAACATTATTCCAGAAGCCACGGATTCGACTGCCATCAACATACCCAGGAGCAAGCCCGACAGCCAAGGTGTTGGACTTAACCACCATCACCCGGGTCTTACTTTTCGCGCCCCCGCGTCCGAATATCCGTCTTCGTGGCTTCGACAGATGCATGGGGTTCGAAAACCGGACCAGAATAATGCGCGGCTTCACGGTCGGAACGAGTTATCCTTCCAGCTAAATGTGGGGCATGCGTTCAACATGACAAGAGGTCCGTCTTAGCATGATACTATTTTCCCATACGACACGGCTAGAAATGCTGCAGCACAATGCTACAGGAATCTGCCGATCTCCATTTTTCCATAACACTCAGTTATCTCACTTATTGACAATATATCCCGTTAAAGGTCTAGTAACACCTATCACTCGCGGGTAACATGAAGGTTGCCCGACTTCTACCGATACTAAGCATGACTAAGCATATATTCGCGCCTAGTACTAAAATAGGATAATAAGGATAATGTACCAATAGTATCAAGTTAAAGATATGATGCATTAACGGTATCAGACAATTCCTAATACTTAATGCAACAAGCATAATATATTAAGTTAAATAAAATGATAGGTAGTTAGATGCTCCGGGGCGTGCCTTTTTCGAAATTGCAGGGCTGGTGGTTTGGACACTCAGGAATTTCTTCTTCAGGCTCTCCCTCGGTGACTTTGGGTTCCTGGTCCTGGGCTTGCTGTCTCTCAACTTCTTCAACGATGACCTGCTCTTCTACCGATCCTGATATGATGCATATACAAGAATGAATGAGTACTGCGAATGCACAGGGTAAAACATGGTAACAAACTTTGACCGAATATGTGCATATCTCCTCTTTGGTAGAATAGAACATCCTATCTAAAGAGTAGCTATGCTTTTATATGAGATGTGTGAATCATAAATGTATGAAAAGACCAATTTACCCCTGCTGGACCCCACAGAAGAAAAGTATATTTATAATTTAAATAAATAAGTTAATTCATAAAAACAAGCCTATAACAGCAACTAGTAGCTAACTGTTTCAGACAATTCTACAAAAATTACTGGAGGTTCTCTTATGTAAATAAAGTATGCAGTACAAATTTCATGTCAATAGGACTTAAATTGAATTCTGTATGAAAAAGACAAATAACAGGGCAAAAAGGTGCTTTGTACTACATCCTATCCTGAAAAGTGTCAAATAGCAGATTTCATATTTTTCATTAGAATTTCTTAGCACAAGAGCAGTTTATAAAAATTACCAAGCTCAAACTCATTATATTTTAATTACTATAAATCATACAAGAAAATAGCATTTAATAAAAAAGAACATTAACATCAGATTTTTCCACAGTCACACATCAACCATTATTTTTCTGTGATTCTCCATCACCTAACAAACCTCATAAAAAAAGAATCATATTTTCTGAGCAATATACAATTTATTATGCATTTCACAAGATATCAGCCAATATACAAATTAATTATAACAGTATATAAAAATTATTCAAAACTGGACATATTATATTTTCATACTGAGAGTTTATCAAGACAAACCTAACAAAATTTGTTTCACATTTATTGGACCAACAGAACTTGAGTTATGAATTAAACAAACATTAATCAGCATTTCTGGAAAACATTAAATCAAAATCATAAAACATTCCCGGCTGAAAACGCTATGGGTACACGACAGCACTGCACCAGAGAGACTGACAACCAGGCCCCGCTAGTCAACAGGCCCCACCCGTCAGAAACAGAAAGCAAAGGAAGTCGTTGACCTCGCCGGAGCTCGCCGTCGCGAACTTTCCGGCGAAACCATCACCCTCACTGGACTCCTCTCAACCTTCCGCGTCGACTGGTACCACTCACCGGCCCAGCGCAACGGCGGAGCTACCTCGCCGTCGGTCATGGCGGACACGGCGGCGCGGCTCGGCTACGCCGGCCATCTCCGGCCACGACGAGACTAACCGTCACTCGCTCGTCACTCCTGGCACTCCAGCGGACCTTACTCGAAGCTAATGCGCTAGGGTTACCACTAGAAACGGTCAGGACCATGAGCTCGCCGTCGCCGGCGGACATGGCAGGCAGTGGACGGCGGTGTCCCGCAACTTCTAAGCCCTAATCGGACAAACCGACTCCACTGGAAGCTTCCTCAGGCCATGGCGACTCTAGAACACCGGCTAGGAGGAGACGATAGGATCGGGAAGGGGGTCGGCCAAGGCGGACCAAGTTCGCCGGACATGGCGGACGCGGGGGGAACTCTCCCCGCAGCTTACCTAGCGACTTTCGATGCAAATGGACTCGAGTACGGGGTGGAGAAGACTACGGCGAAGCGATTGGCGCTGCTGGTTTTGATTTTTGGCGGTGGAATGGCGAGGAACGCCGGCGAATGCTCGCGGGGCGCCGCCGAGCGTCGGGAGAAGAACGGCGAGAGAGGGAGAGAGGAGACAGGCGGACAGGCAGGCGGCGTTCGTTCGAGTGCGTGCGCGGGCGATAAAGCCGTGCCACGCCGCGCTCGGGCACTGGCCTCGCCGAGCGTTGAGCGCCACGCGGCGGCTGAGCCCTAGCGCCGGTCGGCCACGACGCCGCGCGACGGCTGGCTGAATCAGCCGATTCAGTTAACGCCATTAGCGCCTGATAGCCGGACTTTGCACGTGATTATCTCGCTAATCACTTGATGAAACGTTACACGGTTTGTTTCTTTGGTTAGAGCTATGTACCATCTTCAACTTTGATTAAAGGATCATGCAATGGTTTGGCCTGGATCACCCCCGAAAAATGACCTAAAGTTCGGCCAATGTCACTTAGATGACAGATTAGGACTTAGAGAATTTTTCTAAGTCTAAACCCTTCTTTTTCTGCCTTGTGGGCCTGAAAACACCTAGTTATGTTCATTTTCATGAGTTGACCCAAAAACACTTTTTGTTCTACTCTAATTCTCTACACTTTTTATTTAGTGCACTCAGCCATGCAAGGTCTCTAACATGTTGGTCATAATTAGTCAAACAAATGGTTCTTTAGGTTCCCTAAGGTTGGTTTAGGGTTAAAGGATTAATTAGCCATAATGACCAATATAAACCTAGCTTCATTTGAGCTTATTAACAAAGTTAAACTCTTGGAAGGTTACAACTCAACAAGAACAAACAAACAAACATATATAGAAGCTCTACTAAGCATTTCATCACATAAAATGACAAGCATTTGATCACATAAAATGACACTTTTGCAAATAAAGAAAAGTAACATATGAATGCTCCATGCTCATGAGATGATTATGCATGATGAGATGATGATGTTATGCTAGCTTAACACCAGAGGTGTTACAACGGTTATCCGAGTAGCACGTACCATCAAACAAACTTTAACTGATTTAATGAGCCATTCGCAGTTTCACAGTTCGAATTAGTTCATACTTGCACATGCATGGCTTAATCTTTGAGACAAGCATATGACTACTGGCAGGATCAACCATGTAGCACGTCCTCATCGACGAACTGGCGCCATCCTCCACACAAGGCATCGATCGAGCTGGCTGTCGTTGTTTCCAAAAGGACCGAGTTTTTTTGGCACAGGAAGGCAAAGCCTGTGACAGAACCGTCCAATTTATAAGAGCACAAGTACGAAATTCTCCGCCGAGGCAGTAAATTTGTGGCACTTGAGCCCCTATAAACCCGGTAGTCCGTGAAATCACGAAGGATTTCAAACTTTCCAACATCAACAACATAGGATCGTAATATTTCAGCATCGACCGTCACACGACAGAGATTACATAAATAGTTTCGGAGAGTAGCAACTTAGTTATTACAACCCATGTTCGGAAATAAGTCGCGGAAGCTTAATTGAGACATAGTTCTGGAAATCACCACGCACACATAGTGATTACAGTGCCATTTAGTAGTCATCCTTAACATAGCAAAAGATACGAACAGAAGAGGTCATTGCCCGTGACCTAGATAACACCCGAGGCTGGAAAGAGACAATTGATGCAATAACCATGGAAGACCTGACCATCTGCAACAACAAAGGGTAGAAACCTGAATACGAGAAGGTATTCAGCTAGACTCACCCGTCTTAAACCAGAAATAAGTTGACCTCAAGGAGTATGCAAGGCTAGTATATAGTGGAGGCTGGTAATGGACCACTTTTGCATAAAAGCCATTTGTTAATTAAGTAGTTCTCCTGCCTTTAGCTGTCAATTTAAATAGTAATTATCCTATCTACTAGATTAGCAAACTGCACTATAGCAAACATGGTAGTGATCCAACAATCACCAAAATGTAACAAACAGGCCAAGTAACCATTTCCAAAAGTTATGATAGCTGTCTCGTGTTCCACATTTTTCAGTATCAGGTCGTCGATCAGCGTTCAAGTCAAGTGCTCACTATCCAGGAGCGATGGCGATTATAATCGATTCCTAACCAGCTGGTGATTTATTTCCCACACAAACCACACCCACCCGTCGGTGAGCTACAGATGACCACAACATTGTTCCAGGAGTCGCGGTTTCAACCGCCACCATCACACCCGGAGGCAAGCCCGACTGCCAAGGAGTTGGACTTAACCACCATCACCCGGGTCTTACTATTCGTGCCCCCGCGTCCCACTAACTCTCCACCGTGGCTTCGGCTGATGCGTAGGACCTGAGAGCCGGCCTGGAACAATGAGCGGCTTCGCGGTCGGAACGAGTTATCCTTCCAGCTAAATGTGGGACATGCGTTCAACATGACAAAAATTCTATCTTACAAGATACTGATTCCCATAAAACACGGCTAGAAATACTATAGCATACACTACAGGAATCTGCCGATCTCCATTTTCCACAACACTCAGTTATCCCACTTAATGGAAATATCCGGTTAATCGGCCAAGTAACCACCTATTACTCGCGGGTAACATGAAGGTTGCCCGACTTCTACCGGTCTAAGCAATTCTAAGCATAACTCGGACCTGATTCTATATAGGTATCAAATAATATTTCAAGATAACAAGGTATGAATAGTGATGCATCAACGGTATCAAACAACTCCTATACTTAATGCAACAAACATAACAGATTAAGTTAATTATAAACTGTAGGTAGTTAGAAATGCTCCGGGGCTTGCCTTTCTCGAAGGTGCTCGGTTGGTGATTCGGGCACTCCGGAAGTTCTTCTTCAAACTCTTCCCCGACAGCTCCTGGTTCCTGCTCCTGGGGCTGCTCCTCGTTTTCCTCTGCTATCACTGTCTCTTCTACCGAACCTGTTATGATGCATATGCGAGAATGAATGGATGATACATGGGCATAGAAAATGCATTGCAATTGAATTGACCGAATAGGTGCATATTTCCTCTCCGGTAGAGTGTAACACTCTATCGAAAGAGTGTAACACTACAAATTATACAAGAAAACAGCATTTAATTAATTTAAAGGTTAACTTCAATTATTTCACAACCAAATAGTAGTTATCATTTTTCTGTGACTCTACATCACCTACACAGTTCATCAAAAACAAATCCATATTTTTCAGAACAAAACATGATTTATTATACATTAAACAAGATATCAGCCTAAACATAATTTAATACTACTATTGCACCTAAAAAATTATTATAACAGGGCATATTATTTTTTCTGTACAGATCTTCATCAAAACAAACTTAAACAAATTTGGTTTCACATTTATTGGATTAACAGAACTTAAGTTATGATTTAAACAAGCATTATCAGCATTTCTGAAAAACATTTATTCGAAAACTCTAAACCCTAACTGCTACACGCACCCAGCACACATGCACCCAAACCGCTGACGGCTGGGGCCCGAGGTCAAAGCGACCCCACCTGTCACACACACGAAAACAGAGGAGGCGTTGACCTCGCCGGAGCTCGCCGACGGCGGCTCCTCCGGCGAAACCATCACCACCTAACGACTCTACTCAACCATCCGCGTCGAATGGTACCCCACTCGACCCTAGCGACACGACGGATCGAGCACGACGCCGGCAATGGCGGCCACGGCGGCGCGGGCTCACCACGCCGGGCATCTCCGGCCATGCCGAGGCTAACCAACCCACGATTCCTACTCCTCGAACTCCCACGGATCTAGCGCAAGGCTCAGACGCCACTGATTTCACTCCGAAGCTCGAGACCATGCCATGCCATCCTCCGGCAACCATGGCGGACGGCGGCGACGGCGTACCGAGGCAACCAAACCCTAATCGGCTAAACCAACTTCACTACCTTCTTCCTGGACGTGCACTGACTGACGAACGCTAGCTAAAACATCTTGGAACCCACGGGAAGGGAGCGCCGACCACGCGGACCGAGCTCGGCGGTCATGGCGGCCTGGCGGAAGCTCGTCCCGCGGCTTACCTAGGCACTTCTAGCAAGAGCTGGCTACGGCACGCGAAGCAGGAGGTGGAGGCGAGGTTGGCGGTGGGGTTTGCGGGGAGAAAACACGGCGAGACGACGGCGGACGGCGACTTCCCCTTTTCGCCCGCGCGGTCGCCGGCGAGAGCGCAAGGCAAGGCAGAGAGGGAGAGTGAGCGCGTCTGGGAGGAGGAGAGCGTGCGCGGGTGGTCAAGGACTCGCCACGCTGCGCTCGCTGGCTGGGTTTGGCCGGGAATCGAGCGCCACGCGGCGTTCTTCCCCTGCGCGCGGTCGGCCACGACGCACGGGTTTGAACTGAATCGGGCGATTCAGTTAAGCCCCGGGCCGACTGACGGCCTATCTTCAAACGTGATTAACTCGCTAACCACTCCATCAAACGCTAAACCAACTGCACCACTGGTTAGAGCTATACACCGACTGCAACTTTGGTTATAGGATTGATCACTGGTTCGGCTTGGATTGGGCTGAGAAGGTGCTAAACATAGCCTGGCCGAACTGAAAACCAGCTTTAGGACTTAGGAAAAATTTCTAAGTCTAAAACCCTTCCAATTCTGCCTTGTGGACCCTAAAACACCATGCTAAACCCATTTTCATGAGTTGGTCCTTAAACAACTTTTGTTCTATACTAAATTCTACACACTTTTGCTTAAGGGCCCACAGCCATGCAAAGCTTCTATCGAGGAGGTCTTAGTTAGTCAAACAAAAGGACTTTTTAGTCTCTATAGGGTTGACTAGGGTTTAACCACTTGATTAGCAAAATGTCCAGCATAACCATGCCTTCATTTTGACTCCTCAACAAGGTTAGATGGTTAGAAAGACTTAACCACTCCAAAGCAAGACAAGCAACACTTCATCCAAGCAAACTTATAAGCAAGCAAGCACATGAAATGACATTTTATGTGAGAAAAAGAATAACATATGAATGCTTCATGATCATGAGATGATTATGCATGATGAGAAATGATGTCATGCTAGCTTAACACCAGAGGTGTTACAGCCCTTTCCCCCTTAAAGAAATCTCGTCCCGAGATTTACTGACCAATGCTTATGGAACGATGGATAAACTTTCTGGAGATAGTCTTCCGTTTCCCAGGTTGCATCTCCGTCATCATGACGACTCCATAGAACTTTATACACCTTTACTAAGCGATTGCGAGTTACTCTTTCTTTGCTGTCCAAAACTCGCACGGGTTGCTCCTGATATGTGAGGTCTGATGCTAGCTTCAACTCTTGAGGTTCTATTCTTTCTTCCGGTACACGTAGACACTTCTTTAACTGTGAAACATGAAAAACTGGAAAGATTAAACTCATAGCTTCGGGTAACTGAAGTTGATAAGATACTTCCCCTTTTCTCTTTAAGATACGATATGGTCCAACATATCTCGGGGCTAGCTTCCTTTTAATGCCGAACCTTTGTACTCCCCTCATCGGAGTTACTTTTAGGTAAACACGATCTCCCTTCTTAAACTCCAACGGTCTTCTTCTTTTATCAGCATAACTTTTCTGTCGAGATTGAGCTGCTTGTAAGTGTTGATGGATGATCTGGAACCTTTTTCTCGGCTTCTGCCACGAAGTCATTCCAAAATATCTCCTTTCCCCTGGTTCTATCCAGTTTAACGGAGAGTCACACATTTACGTCCATATAAAGCTTCAAATGGTGCCATCTTGATACTCTCTTGATAGCTATTATTGTACGAGAACTCTGCTAACGGTAGCCACGATTCCCATGATCCTTTGGAGGATAACACACAAGCTCTGAGCATATCTTCAAGCACTTGATTCACTCTTTCGGTTTGACCTGCGGTCTGAGGATGATAAGCTGTACTGTGAATCAACTTCGTTCCCAAACCTTTATGTAACTGCTGCCAAAAGTGCGCGGTGAACTGAGATCCACGATCTGAAACAATTGTCTTTGGTATTCCATGCAAACGCACAATCTCTTTGATGTAGATATCTGCATACCGAGGCGGTCGATATCCGGTTTTGACTGGAATAAAGTGAGCAGATTTGGTCAAACGATCCACTATTACCCAAATAGAATTATTTCTTTTTCTGAGGTGGGTAATCCGGTTATGAAATCCATACTGATGTCTTCCCATTTCCAAACAGGCACAGATAACGGTTGTAACAACCCTGCAGGTTTCATATGCACTGCCTTAACTCTGCAACAAGTATCACACCTTGCAACATAGGCTGCTATCTCTTTCTTCATCTTGGTCCACCAAAAACGAGATTGTAGGTCATGATACATCTTACTGCTTCCTGGGTGAAGAGATAACTTAGATAAGTGGGCCTCATCTAAGATTTTATCCTTGAGATCTTTGTTCTTTGGCACGACAAGACGATCCCTGAACCATAACACTCCTTGTTCATCCAACTTAAAGAAGTTAAAGGATCTTTTAACATCTTTCGCTTGATATGAGCAACTCCTTTATCTGACTTCTGAGCTTCCATGATCTGACTCTCTAGCGAGCAACCTAACTGAATGTTGAACAAAACTTCTGGATGTATCAGGTTAAACTTTTTTCAAACAACGGTTGCACCACAACACAGTGCGATTTCCGACTTAAAGCATCTGCAACCACATTGACCTTTCCTGGGTGATAGTGAACTTGCAAGTTATAGTCCTTTATCAGCTCCAGCCATCTTCGTGTCTCATGTTCAACTCAGGTTGAGTGAAGATATACTTCAGACTTTTGTGATCGGTATAGATGTTGCACACATTTCCCAACAAGTAGTGTCTCCATATCTTTAGAGCATGCACTACTGCCGCTAATTCCAAATCATGTGTAGGATAGTTAACCTCATGCTTCCTCAACTGTCTCGAAGCATACGCTATCACGCGTCCATCTTGCATTAGCACACAACCCAAACCTGTTTTGGAGGCATCGCAAAACACATCAAAAGGTTTCTCTATATCTGGTTGAGCCAAAACAGGGGCAGTGGTCAACAGTTCCCGTAAAATTCGGAAAGCTGCTTCTCACTCCTCTGTCCAAACAAACTTCACATCCTTCTGTAGCAACGATGTCATCGGTTTTGCAATCTTGGAGAAATCCGGAATGAAGCGACGATAGTAACCAGCCAAACCTAGAAAACTTCTGACTTCCGTGACGGTGGTTGGTGCCTTCCAATCCATTACCTCTTGTACCTTTCCTGGGTCCACTGAAATTCCATCTTCAGATAGCACATGTCCAAGAAAATGAACTTTCTTCAACCAGAACTCACACTTACTGAACTTAGCATATAACTTATGCTCTCGAAGCCTTGTTAGAACTATCCTCAAGTGTTCCGCATGATCTCTTCGTTCTCTGAATATATCAAGATATCATCCAAAAAGACTATCACAAACCGATCCAACTCAGGCATAAACACAGAATTCATTAGATACATAAAGTATGCAGGAGCATTTGTCAAGCCAAACGACATGACAAGATACTCATACAACCCGTACCTAGTGTGAAAAAGCCGTTTTAGGTATATCCTTAGGTCTGATCTTGATCTGATGGTACCCTGATCTTAAGTCTATCTTGGAAAACACTCTAGCTCTCGTCAACTGATCAAAGAGGATATCAATCCGAGGTAAAGGATACTTATTCTTGACTGTTACTGCATTCAAAGGCCTGTAATCCACACACATACGCAGACTTTTATCCTTCTTTTTCACGAAGAGCGCAGGACATCCCCACTCGGATGAACTTGGTTGAATCAAACCCTTATCCAACAACTCTTTCAACTGAACCTTCAACTCCGCTAACTCATTAGGAGGCATACGATACGGTCTTCTGGATATAGGTGCTGTTCCAGGTATCAACTCTATTGCAAACTCCACATCCCTATCCGGAGGTAAACCAGGTAGCTCATCTGGAAACACATCTGGAAACTCACATACTACAGGGATTTCCTGAAGATCCGCCACTTACTGCACAACTCATAGCACTGAGATTAAGACGGTCAGGAAGAAACACTTGAAATCTTTTGTTTTCCTCGGGTCCTTCAAAGAGATTATCCTTCTTCCGGTATCTAAGACCACTTCCCACTTTTTCATCCAGTCCATCCGAAGATAACATCCAAGGACAACCCTGGCATAACTACTAGACTTACTCGTATCGCTTACCTTCCAAACTAAGAGTTGCCCACATACCACTTGATTAGACAACACACTTGCACTAGCTGAGTTTATTCGAAACCCAAAATCCATTGTTACCATTTCCTGATTATGCTTAAGTGCAAATGCTTGACTTACAAAAGAATGGGATGAACCAGAATCAAACAAAACAACTGCAGAGATATTGTTGATAGAGAACATACCAGCTGTTACAGGCTCTCCTCGAGAAATGCCTTCCAAAGAGGTATGATGCACACGAGCTTGCACTGGATTGGTCTTCTTCCTTGGGCTAGGACATGTCCTGGACAGATGTCCTTCCTTGCCACAGTTGTAACATGGCCCCTTGACGTAGCTGCCTGCGAAGTTCTGATTTCCCTGTCCTGCTTTGTACTGCGATGTCTGACCTTTTGCCACTTTCTGGACCTTGGCTTGCTGCTGATTTCCCTGAAAACGACGCTGAGGAGGCTTGAACCGCGCTCCCCGTGTGCTGCTACATGAAACTGAGGACGATTCGCCACTTGATTTCTGTTCTGCTGTGCTCCTGTATCAAAAGTTTTCTTGCGGGCTTTAGATGCACTATAGAGATTGTTGTGGTTTTCTTGAGTCAAACAGTCACTGACGAAGTCATTGAACTGGGTTCTGGAAGAGTTTCCCATCGACTTCAGGAGCTTTGGACTTAGGCCCCTCTTCATACAAGCAATCTTCTTTGCATCGGTGTTGACATACTCAGGCGCATAACGAGCAAGATTGTTGAAAGCATGAAGATATTCAGCCATTGTTTTGGTACCCTGGTCAAACTCAAAAACTCTGTTACCTTCATAGCCATTAAACCGGGAGGAATATAATGGCCCCGAAAAGCCGCTGTAAACTGCTCCCAAACTATAGGTTGAATTGCCGGAAAAGCGGTACGGTGATGTGCCCACCATATACCGGCTGGTCCCTGCAACTGATGAGCCGCGTATTCCACCTTCAGAGATTCCGTCAGACGGAGCAACCTGAACTTCTGTTCGACAGTGTTGATCCATTCGTCTGCTTCCAAAGGTTCCACTGCTTCCTTAAAGATCGGAGGTCTAGTGTCCAAGAAGTCCTTAAACGTGCTGTACTGATTAACATCTTGACCACCCAGACCTGCAGCCCTGCGGGTATTCTCAGCGATGTTTCGGAGATTTGCTTCCATGTTGCGTTGCATAGCTTCCATGCTACGCTGACTTCCCAAAAACTGAGCAAAGAACTGCTCTGCCGTATAGGAGGAGGAGGAGGAGGAGGATTGGCTTCCTCGCCCTGTCCACTCCCATCTGCACCACTGGCACTGCCGGCTCCACGACGAGTGTTCACCATCTGCATAGCCAATCAATAATCGATGAGTGATGCCATATATATAGATCAAAATGCGTAATGACTGCAGTACTGTATTCGAACATAGTTCATACAATAAGGCACATTCACAAGTTGTTCCACACAAATAACATCACAAACAGATTATACGAAAAGCGCTTAATACTCGCATGGATACGAACGGATAAAACACAACGAAGGCCTGATACTTAAAACGGTTCAAAGGTAGCAACGAGGTTCTTAAGCTTACAACACATCAAAGGTTCCACAGATCCAACATAACCGATACACAAGACCACAACGATAAACATCGAGACCTAAACTCTAATCGCTCTCAGCATCTGACACATGACCCTCGACATCATCGGCTCCATCATCTTCCTTCCTCTTCTTCGTCTTCTTCTTCCTGATTAGCGAAGAGCATTCCTCCATCTTCATCACCGCCATCAGCAAGAACAACTCCCAACTCCCCATCCATCTCGGCTGCACCTGGAGGATGGTATGGATGAAGCTGGTTGTGAAGACGATGCACTTCCTCATGGAGGTTGTTGTTGTAGGCTTCAGATGTCGCCAACTGCTGCTCCAAGGCCACGATACGAACTCTCATATCCACCTCTTCTTCCCATGCTTGATTTCGCTGCTGAAGAAGCCTTATCATCTGATTCTCCGCACTCCGATTAGCATGCTTCTCACGCCCTAGCTGCTCTTGCAGCCTGATGATCTCTTGAGCTGCGACTACATTCCTGCGAACCACCTGATCCTTCTCTATGGTCATCTGCTTCAGCTCTTCCTGCATCTTTTCCACTTCTTCATCGAACTCACGCTGAGCTTGCCTTTTCTCATCCCTGACATGGTGATAGGACTCAGTCATACTGCACAAGCTGTGTTGCATGACCGCGTACCCCTTCATTACCGCATACATGGCACTTGCTGCTGGGCCATCACATGCCTGAAGCTCACTAGGACTGCCCTCAATAGCTTCCTGCTGGTCTGCACCCAAACATCCTTGAACGGGTCAGCCCTCGGAAACACTCCTGCCAGAGCCCGACTGAGGTCTTCCGGGAACCGCTCCATGATGTCCTGGAGAATGAGGAACGCTGCTGACTGCGCACCTTCCCAAGGATCCCTTCCTTTGCTCTCATACATCCAACCGGACCACACAGATCCATCTTCCCTGGGCTTCACCACTGCGGTAACATACACCAAGGTGGTGTTTTCCAGAGGCTCTTTCGACCAGAAGTAGCGAGGCTCTCGACCATCCGGGTATCCCACAGAACGCAGAACCCTCCAGAGCAACGTAGGTGTCCCAAACACATCCAGAAACTTTGCCTTGCACCTCTCCGACCTAGGTGCCAACTGGTGTCTGGGAACCCTGCCGCCCGTTGACTTACGTGCGGTTTCCTTAGTCCGTCCCATCTGTAGCAGGATTATCATGATAACATAAGCATAGGTCTTCCAACTCGAGCAATGAATCCATAAAGGGTGGAAGTAATGCAAAAAAGAAAGAAAGCATTATGCCATGATATGTATATGTATGAAAACGTTCCGTACGTCCTTTCCACTACATAAGAACTATGCGGTGGCAAACCACGATACTCTCATACGTTAACTATTTCGTTCTAACGGTGCGTAGTTAGTGTACCTGCAGAAGATCATTTCAGCCCTTGCCCCACAGTATGATAATTATGCATTGCTGAAATTTAAATCTAGATACTCACCTAGGTGTACACCCCGTATACACGTAAGCAGTATATGCACCCATTTAACAGTATCACCCCGTTACTGCGTACCTTCCCCCGCACCCGTGTGTTGACGTGCGCAGGTTTCAGTATCACTAACACTCCCCTAGGCCGACGGTTGTTCGACCATGCTCTCACAACTTTCCTTACCTTGGCGTAGAGGCAACTGATCCATACATTACCATTCCGAAGAATAGCACCCATACAATTTCACCCTTGCCGTATGGACGACAGAATAAACGAAAATCAAGTATGATGCAAGACCCCTCCAAGTTAGTACTTAAATAAGCCACCTGAGATCCTATGGGCATAAAGGATATGACCACTGACACACTTATATATATATTTTTAAAATTTTTCCTTCTACACCGACTTTGTGAATTTTTGAAAATAATTTTTGGACTCCAAATTATTTTTATTACCAAATTTTTAGTCCTATGAACAGTACCCGCTGAATTATGCTCCGATGCCAGCTGTGACAGAACCGTCCAATTTATAAGAGCACAAGTACGAAATTCTCCGCCGAGGCAGTAAATTTGTGGCACTTGAGCCCCTATAAACCCGGTAGTCCGTGAAATCACGAAGGATTTCAAACTTTCCAACATCAACAACATAGGATCGTAATATTTCAGCATCGACCGTCACACGACAGAGATTACATAAATAGTTCGGAGTAGCAACTTAGTTATTACAACCCATGTTCGGAAATAAGTCGCGGAAGGAAGCTTTTGAAGACATAGTTTTGAAATCACCCACACACATAGTGATTACAGTGCCATTTAGTAGTCATCCTTAACATAGCAAAAGATACGAACAGAAGAGGTCATTGCCCGTGACCTAGATAACACCCGAGGCTGGAAAGAGACAATTGATGCAATAACCATGGAAGACCTGACCATCTGCAACAACAAAGGGTAGAACCCTGAGTACGAGAAGGTACTCAGCTAGACTTACCCGTCTTAAACCAGAAATAAGTTGACCTCAAGGAGTATGCAAGGCTAGTATATAGTGGAGGCTGGTAATGGACCACATTTTTGCATAAAAGCCATTTGTTAATTAAGTAGTTCTCCTGCCTTTAGCTGTCAATTTAAATAGTAATTATCCTATTTACTAGATTAGCAAACTGCACTATAGCAAACATGGTAGTGATCCAACAATCACCAAAGTGTAACAAACAGGCCGAGTAACCATTTCCAAAAGTATTATGATAGCTGTCTCGTGTTCCACATTTTTCAGTATCAAGGTCGATCAGCGTTCAAGTCAAGTGCTCACTATCCAGGAGCGATGGCGATTATAATCGATTCCTAACCAGCTGGTGATTTATTTCCCACACAAACCACACCCACCCGTCGGTGAGCTACAGATGACCACAACATTGTTCCAGGAGTCGCGGTTTCAACCGCCACCATCACACCCGGAGGCAAGCCCGACTGCCAAGGAGTTGGACTTAACCACCATCACCCGGGTCTTAATATTCGCGCCCCGCGTCCCACTAACTCTCCACCGTGGCTTCGGCTGATGCGTAGGACCTGAGAGCCGGCCTGGAACAATGAGCGGCTTCGCGGTCGGAACGAGTTATCCTTCCAGCTAAATGTGGGACATGCGTTCAACATGACAAGAAGTCTATCTTACAAGATACTGATTCCCATAAAACACGGCTAGAAATACTGTAGCATACACTACAGGAATCTGCCGATCTCCATTTTCCACAACACTCAGTTATCCCACTTAATGGAAATATCCGGTTAATCGGCCAAGTAACCACCTATTACTCGCGGGTAACATGAAGGTTGCCCGACTTCTACCGGTCTAAGCAATTCTAAGCATAACTCGGACCTGATTCTATATAGGTATCAAGGGTAATATTTCAAGATAACAAGGTATGAATAGTGATGCATCAACGGTATCAAACAACTCCTATACTTAATGCAACAAACATAAACAGATTAAGTTAATTATAAACCGTAGGTAGTTAGAAATGCTCCGGGGCTTGCCTTTCTCGAAGGTGCTCGGTTGGTGATTCGGGCACTCCGGAAGTTCTTCTTCAAACTCTTCCCCGACAGCTCCTGGTTCCTGCTCCTGGGGCTGCTCCTCGTTTTCCTCTGCTATCACTGTCTCTTCTACCGAACCTGTTATGATGCATATGCGAGAATGAATGGATGATACATGGGCATAGAAAATGCATTGCAATTGAATTGACCGAATAGGTGCATATTTCCTCTCCGGTAGAGTGTAACACTCTATCGAAAGAGTAGCTAGGCTATTCACACAAAGTACAGCTACTATGAATGCACTGAAAGGACTATTTTACCCCTGCTGGTCCCCTCCATAAAAGAGACACAAATGCTTAATTAAATAAACTAATTAGCCCACTAAAACAAGCTTATAATTGCACCTTATAGCTAACAGCTTTAGAAACATCTACAAAAATTACTGTAGGTTCCTTAACTAGAAATAAGGCAAACTGTACAAAATTCAGGACATTTGCATTTATACATAATTCTGTATGAAAAAGACAAATATCAGGGTGAAAAGATACTTTGAACTACACCCTATCTTAAAAAGTGTCAAACAACAAATTTTATATTTTTGTTTAAAACTTCTTAGCATAAGAGTAGTCTATAAAAATTATGAGACTCAAATTCCATATATTTTTAATTACTACAAATTATACAAGAAAACAACATTTAATTAATTTAAAGGTTAACTTCAAATTATTTCACAACCAAACAGTAGTTATCATTTTTCTGTGACTCTACATCACCTACACAGTTCATCCAAACAAATCCCATATTTTTCAGAACAAAACATGATTTATTATACATTAAACAAGATATCAGCCTAAACATAATTTAATTACTACTGCACCTAAAAATTATTATAACAGGGCATATTATATTTTTCATGTACAGATCTCATCAAAACAAACTTAACAAAATTGGTTTCACATTTATTGGATTAACAGAACTTAAGTTATGATTTAAACAAGCATTATCAGCATTTCTGAAAAACATTTATTCAAAAACTCTAAACCCTAACTGCTACACGCACCCAGCACACATGCACCCAAACCGCTGACGGCTGGGGCCCGAGGTCAAAGCGACCCCACCTGTCACACACACGAAAATAGAGGAGGCGTTGACCTCGCCGGAGCTCGCCGACGGCGGCTCCTCCGGCGAAACCATCACCACCTAACGACTCTACTCAACCATCCGCGTCGAATGGTACCCCACTCGACCCTAGCGACACGACGGATCGAGCACGACGCCGGCAATGGCGGCCACGGCGGGCGGGCTCACCACGCCGGCATCTCCGGCCATGCCGAGGACCAACACGATTCCTATCCTCGGCCACAACCCACACCTACTCCTCGAACTCCCACGGATCTAGCGCAAGGCTCAGACGCCACTGATTTCACTCCGAACCTCGAGACCATGCCATGCCATCCTCCGGCAACCATGGCGGACGGCGGCGACGGCGTACCGAGGCAACCAAACCCTAATCGGCTAAACCGACTTCACTACCTTCTTCCTGGACGTGCACTGACTGACGAACGCTAGCTAAAACATCTTGGAACCCACGGGAAGGGAGCCGACCACGGCGGACCGAGCTCGGCGGTCATGGCGGCCTTGGCGGAAGCTCGTCCCGCGGCTTACCTAGGCACTTCTAGCGAGAGCTGGCTACGGCACGCGAAGCAGGAGGTGGAGGCGAGGTTGGCGGTGTGGGTTTTGCGGGGGGGAGAAAACACGGCGAGACGACGGCGGACGGCGACTTCCCCTTTTCGCCCGCGCGGTCGCCGGCGAGAGCGCAAGGCAAGGCAGAGAGGGAGAGTGAGCGCGTCTGGGAGGAGGAGAGCGTGCGCGGGGTGGTCAAGACTCGCCACGCTGCGCTCGCTGGCTGGGTTTGGCCGGGAATCGAGCGCCACGCGGCGTTCTTCCCCTGCACGCGGTCGGCCACGACGCACGGGTTTGAACTGAATCGGGCGATTCAGTTAAGCCCCGGGCCGACTGACGGCCTATCTTCAAACGTGATTAACTCGCTAACCACTCCATCAAACGCTAAACCAACTGCACCACTGGTTAGAGCTATACACCGACTGCAACTTTGGTTATAGGATTGATCACTGGTTCGGCTTGGATTAGGCTTGAGAAGGTGCTAAACATAGCCTGGCCGAACTGAAAACCAGCTTTAGGACTTAGGAAAAATTTCTAAGTCTAAAACCCTTCCAATTCTGCCTTTTGGACCCTAAAACACCATGCTAAACCCATTTTCATGAGTTGGTCCTTAAACAACTTTTGTTCTATACTAAATTCTGCACACTTTTGCTTAAGGGCCCACAGCCATGCAAAGCTTCTATCGAGCAGGTCTTAGTTAGTCAAACAAAAGGACTTTTTTAGGCTCTATAGGGTTGACTAGGGTTTAACCACTTGATTAGCCAAAATGTCCACATAACCATGCCTTCATTTTGACTCCTCAATAAGGTTAGATGGTTAGAAAGACTTAACCACTCCAAAGCAACGACAAGCAAACACTTCATCAAGCAAACTTATAAGCAAGCAAGCACATGAAATACATTTTATGTGAGAAAAGAATAACATATGAATGCTCATGATCATGAGATGATTATGCATGATGAGAATGTGTCATGCTGCTTAACCCAGAGTGGTTACAAAGCCCCTCCGGCCTTAAGCGCCAGCCGCATCTGAGACCAAAGGCGCAGCGAGTGTCCTTGGTGCCGCTGACTTAGGTGGACGTGGGCACGAGGCAGCACCACATGCGCTTTGGAGCCGATGAGCAACACCCAGGGGCGCTCGCGAGGCCAACATGTAAACTAACACAACTTCCCATGGAACGGTACGATACGCAAGCACTTCACATTTGTGACGGAACGACCCTAATCCCATGCCCACGTGTCCCTGTCAACCTCTGACAGCCGAACCCATGTTCCATTGATTAAGACCTGTTCGCCACCGGGCTACATCAGCGCCCATGTCCGCAGGATCATCTCACAATTCGGTTACAGCATTGCATACTTTTACAATAACATCGGAATAAAGAGCGGAAGACTTAAATAACATTAGTTTTACAAAACAGGGTTCCAAATAGAAATTAAGGTGCAGTTATTACAAACCAAGTTCTGATAATAGAAATAGACATAGGCAACGTAGAGAATAAACAACAAGATACTATAATCACCCAGCCCGAGGGTGTACAACTATTCTTCGGCCTCATCGGCCTCTTCCTGGACGATGGTCACGCAGCAGGGTGCAAGACACATCGGGGACTCTGTCATACCTGCAGCATGGGTAACAACCCTGAGTACTGGGGTACTCAACAAGACTTACCCGACTAAAGAAAAGGGAGAAGACTCAGGAATGAGAGCTTAGGGTAGTCAAGGTAAGGCTTAAGCAAGATCAAGTATTTTGCAGAAAAGCATTTTTGTAAACCTTATTTATTTTTGAAAAATTCAGTATTTCTCAATTCTTCATCATCGTTCATGATTCATTTTACATTTCAAAACATTCCTAGTTGAGAACCACTCTCCGTTGACAGTCAGTGACCAAGTCTCCATAACCGAGGAGCAACGTTAATCCGGATATAATAATACTCAGCTGAGGATCCCTATCCACACTGCATATGTAGCACCCAAGCTTGCATATGCCACTCGTCTACCACGATTCCTCCAAGATTGACCCGGTCCTACGCCACCCGGAAGTACAGTACACCACTCCTTTCCAGGTACGACGACCACGTGGGTACATGCTACTTCCGCCATCTCTCCACTCCCAGTGCGCGGTTGTCGGTCCCAATCAAGGATTTCTCGGAGCCAGAGCTTTCCGAAGTATGTGAATAGTTACAAGTCTTGACCAGCAGGCCCCCATACGGATGGTCCCTAATTTTCCAGCCAGAACTATACCTTGGTCATATCTCACCCAAGCGTAATAGTCCTGTCAGTTTTTCAACCCTGTCCCGGTCGGTGTCAACTGTTGAGTCCCGGACTACAACATGACGGCACCGTACGCTCGGACAACCTCTCCTCGCTATTGACTAGGTACGGATCAGATACCTAGCCAACAGCCGGGGAGTAAGACCAAATCCCATAAACATTCCTTAAGTGATCACACTTTTGAAATTGGCATTTTTTGCAAAGTCTAATTCAATAAGCATTGCTAAGCATTTTTCAAATACTTTTGAAAGCAGGTATCAGGTGTATCAGTGGTCAAGGTGGATAGTGCATCAATTAGGATGCACACAACTCCTATAAACCTAATGCAATAATAATTAACTCAAAGCATTTAAAGAAATCATTTTATAAATTCAAGGAAAGGGTTAAATGCACCGGGGCTTGCCTTGAAGAGCAAAGAGGGCAGGCTCGAAGGTGGCGGAGCAGTTGTCGGAACTCGGGTAGCCTCGTCGGGGACAGGTTCGTCGGCGGCTGCCTCGATCTTGACTCCTTCTTCGGTGACTATACGAATGCAATGATGCATGCACATGAGTATGCTAGCATGAACAATGCAAAACAGGGCATACAACATGAACCCTAATCACTTTTTCTATTTCCTTAATTATTTAAAAGGTCATTTTATGAAGTTGCTCCAAAAATACCAAATTAATCACATAAGTTCATTATGGTGTAGATAGATGGCAAAACAAATTTCATAATTTTTGGAGGTCATTAAGGTGCTCAAATAATTCCAGACATTAATTAACAAAGGCACTATTTAACAATTAAAGATAAATGCTCAAATCAACTTGTTCCAAAAGACTTCAAAATTTCACCAGAGACTAAACATGGCATAGGAAGCTCACAAAAATTTATTTCATGATTTTTGGAGTTATAAATATTTTCTAAAAATCCAAAACCATCCATTTATTAATTAAAAGAGGATTTTACATTTCAAATTCTTGCAGAAAAGTCAGGTTTCATATTTTTATAAAATACTACACAGTGCAAGGAGCATACCATAATTTTATCAGGATTTAAGGAACAACAGATTAATCACACAAAAAAGAGAAAACAGAGCACTATTCACATCTTTCAGAAAGAGAAAAGAGCACTGTGCTCCTTCTATGCAGGGCTCGGCGAACCGCGCGGGGCTCGGGCGAATCGCGCGGGCTCGGGCGAAACGGGCTCGGTCGGACGGAAGCGACTGCTTCGTCCGAGGCCTGGCCCGGAGGCTCGGGCGAGACGGAAACGAGGGTTTCGTCCGAGGCTGTGGCCGGGAGGCTCGGGCGGACGGAAAACGATCGTTTCGTCCGAGGCCTGCTCGGCGAGCGAGGGTGCGCAAGTCCGCTCGAGGCTGGGCTCGGCGAGACGGAAACGGGTGCTCGAGTCTGGCTCGAGCCAACAGTGAACGCGTGCGCCCGAGGCCTGGCTCGAGCTTTGCGCCGTTAAAAGGCAGAGACCGAGGGGGCTTCGAGTGCTTACCACGGTCGAGACAGGGCTCGGCTGGCGGTGGTTCGGCGGAGCTTTCTCGGCGGCGAGCGGCGAGCGGCGCTCCGACGACCTGCGCAACACACGAGACCGCAAGGGCCTGGTTAAAGTCGCCGAAACCAAGGAAGCTGACACAGGGTCAGGGGAAGATTCGTGGCCGGAGAGGGAGTATTTTCACGAACCCGAGCTTCGCCGGTTTTCCGTCCGAGATGGGAAATGGGGTTACGCCGGGCGATTGGAGGCGGGGAGGTGAAATTGAGGGGTGGAAAGCTTCACGAGCTCAAGGCGGAGCTTTCGGCTAGGTGGTTGAGCGGCGGAGCTTTGGAGTGGCCTGCCACGGTGGCGGAGAGGATGAGGAGCTCTGCCGCCGGCGGTCCCTTTTATAGGCACGGTCGGGACGGTAGAGAGCACGGGATGGTGTGATGAGCTCGGCCGAAGCGTGCGCACTCGATTGCAAGCCGGCGAGAAGGACGGCGTGCACCCAGGGCCTAGCGAAGGCTCGCCGGGACGGCCACGCGGCGGCGACGCCCTGGGCACTGTAGGGGACGGGGCGGAGGTCAACTGGCGCGCTGCGGGGGCGGCATGATGGCGCGGCGCAGGCGACAAGTCGGGGGCGGCGTGCGGCTGCCAGGCGCGCGTGGCGCAGGCGGCGCTGCGCGCGGCCATGGCCGGGCCCCCCTGCTCTGTGCGGCTGAGGTAGGAAGGGATGACAGGGCTAGGTCGGGTTTGACTTTCTGTATTTCGCAAATTACTTCCAAACTTGAACTGAGCAGCAAAAACTCAAAACACCAAAGTTGTTCAGAAAAAAGATCTCTACAACTTTGTCAAAAGAATATTTTCAAATTCCAAACAGTTTTTGAATTAAATACGAAATCAGAAAAGGGAACACTTTTAGGATTTGAATAATTTCAAAATTACTTTTGATTTTACATTGAAGTTGGAAATCTGCAAATATGAAAGTTGTTCCTTTTATCAAACCCTACAACTTTGCTAATATACCCTTTTTCTGAACCCAATAGTTTTAAATAAATTTTGAAAACTGAAAAGGGACAAAAACTGGAATTTGAATGAATTTGGATTTACTTCAAACTTTGTACAGAAACTTTGAAAATTTGTAATACCAAAGTTGTTTCTCTGGCCAGATCTACAACTTTGCTTTTGGACCAACCTCAAATTTTGAATAATTTTGAATTACAAAAAGAGGGATAAAATCCAGGGTTTGGAAATCAGGGTTTTGCAAAGGATTTGAAATCTGATTTTGATTTTTGAACTTGGCCAACACAACAAAACTTCAAGACATCCAACTGAACAAGATTACACAAAGCTAGGCACAGAGGTGAAATTACCATTTTTGCCCTTATAGGAAGATTTGGGCTTTTAGGGTTTTTGAAAAGAGATTGCTACACAAGTACTAAGCAAACATAAATGCAAGGCAAGGATGATTAATGACTAATGATGATGACATGTCAGGTTAATTACAGTTAAACACCAGAGGTGTTACAGCCTTCCCCCCTAAAAGAAATCTCGCCCCGAGATTCCACGTCTTAAGAAGGAAAAGGCAAAACCTTACATCTACAGAGATTCGAGAAAGTCGGGATAGTTCTTTGCTAAGAAGTCTTCGGATTCCCAGGTGGCTTCTTCTTCAGAGTGCTGGTTCCACTGGATCTTGTACCATCTTGTGGTGGTTCTTCTTCGGTAACACGATCCTTGTGATCCAACACGCGAACTGGATACTCAGTGTATGACAGATCTGGTTCTAGCTCAACGCCTTCAACTTCAACCACATGTTCAGGTACTCGGAGGCACTTCTTGAGTTGGGAGACATGAAACACATTATGAACTGCTGAAAGATGATCGGGCAAACTTAGCTTGTAAGCGACCTTGCCACAACGATCCAGAATCTCAAACGGACCAATGTAGCGGGGTGCTAGCTTTCCTTTGACTCCAAAACGAGTGACTCCTTTGGTGGGTGAGACCTTCAGGTACACATAATCCCCGATCTCGAACTGCAGAGGTCGACGTCTCTTGTCAGCATAACTTTTCTGTCGAGACTGTGCAATCTTCATGTTCTCTTGTATATGCTTGACTTTCTCTTCCATATCTTTACTAGTAGGTCAACTCCAAAGAATTCCTTTCTCTCCGGGTTCAGACCAATTGAGAGGTGTACGACAACGGCGGCCGTACAGTGCTTCAAAGGGTGCCATTTTGATGCTCTCTTGGTAACTGTTATTATATGAGAACTCTGCCAAGGGCAAACAGTCATCCCAAGTATCTGCGAAGGTGAGCACACATGCTCTCAACATATCCTCTAACACTTGGTTGACTCGCTCAGTTTGTCCATCTGTTTGCGGATGATATGCCGTACTATGCAAGAGCTTGGTTCCAAGTGAGGTATGGAACGCTTTCCAAACTTTGCGACAAACTGGGTACCACGATCAGAGATAATGCTCTTGGGTATGCCATGGAGTTTCACTATGTGGTTCTTGTACAAAGTGGCATAAGTGGGGACGGTGTAACTGGTCTTCACTGGCAGGAAGTGAGCTTGCTTAGTGAGGCGATCCACGATCACCCATATGGAATCAAACCTCTTGATGTCTTGGGTAGACCATTGATAAGTCCATACTGATATCGTCCCATTTCCAAGCAGGTACAGGTAAAGGTTGCAATTCTCCTTCGGGCTTCATGTGCACGGCTTTGACTTTCTGGCAGGTATCGCACTGAGCGACATACCGGGCGATCTCAATCTTCATCTTTGTCCACCAGAATTGCTGCTTCAAATCCTGGTACATTTTGTTGCTGCCGGGGTGGATGGAGAATCTAGTCAAGTGTGCTTCATCAAGGATTAACTTTCTTAACTCAGGCACTTTAGGAACTACTAACCGATTCTTAAACCATACTACTCCTGCATCATCAATCCTGAAACAATCAGCCTTTCCGGATTGGACCTTTTCGATGATGTGCTTGATTCCAGGGTTATCTTCTGTGCAGCGATGATCTGCTCTCTGATAGGGTTTCTATTCTGATATTATTCAGAGTTCCTTGTGGAATCATTTCAATATTCAACTTTTCCAGCTCAAACAAAGAAGAATCATAGGGTTTCATCATCAGACAGTTGCAATAAGACTTGCGACTGAGTGCATCGGCGACCACATTCGCCTTACCCGGATGGTAATGCACTTCAAGATCATAGTCCTTAATTAACTCAAGCCATCTTCTCTGCCTCATATTCAGTTCCTCTTGAGTGAAGATATACTTCAGGCTTTTGTGATCAGTGTACACATTACAGGTACTGCCCAACAATAAATGACGCCAGATCTTCAAGGCATGCACTACTGCTGCTAACTCGAGATCATGAGTTGGGTAATTCTCTTCATGTCGCTTAAGCTGTCGGGAGGCATAAGCGATCACTCGACCTTCTTGCATCAAAACACAGCCCAAACCAGTACCAGATGCATCACAGTAGACATCAAAGGGCTTCTCGATGTTCGGCTGGGCTAACACTGGTGATGTGGTCAACAGTTTCTTCAAGTTTGAAAGGCTTGCTCACAGGCTGGTGACCAGACAAACTTCACAGAATTCTTTACTAACTCAGTGATAGGCTTGGCGATTCTTGAGAAATCTGGGATGAATCGACGATAATATCCTGCCATTCCCATAAAGCTGCGGACTTGATGAACAGTGGTAGGTGGCTTCCAATCCAGAATGTCTGCCACTTTACCAGGGTCAACTGACACACCTTCAGCGGATAGGACATGACCAAGAAACTGTATCTGATCTAACCAGAACTCACATTTACTGAACTTGGCATACAGCTGATGTTCTCTGAGACGGGATAGAACGATACGAAGATGTTCGGCGTGATCTTCAGGGGTTTTTGAGTAGACAAGGATGTCGTCAATGAACACGACCACGAATTTATCAAGCTCTGGCATGAACACAGAGTTCATGAGGTACATGAAATGAGCAGGCATTGGTCAAACCGAAGGACATGACCAAGTACTCATATAGGCCGTATCTGGTGGTGAAAGCTGTTTTAGGAATATCTTCAGGACGAATCTTTATTTGGTGGTAGCCAGATCTGAGATCGATCTTGGAGAATACTTTGGCTCCAGCTAACTGGTCAAAGAGAAGATCAATACGAGGCAAGGGATATTTATTTTTGATGGTGACCTCATTGAGGGGGCGATAATCAATGCACATTCTGAGAGTCTTGTCTTTCTTCTTTACAAAGATTGCAGGACAGCCCCAAGGAGACGAGCTTGGGCGAATGAAACCCTTGTCCAACAAATCTTGTAATTGGATTTTTAGTTCTGCCAACTCTCTGGGAGGCATTCGATAAGCTCTGCGGGATATAGGCAGTCCCGGGCTTTAGCTCTATGGCAAACTCAACGTCACGGTCAGGAGGCAGACCAGGCAAATCCTCAGGAAAAACATCAGGGAATTCACAAACCACGGGATGTCCCGGGTTTCCAGAACATAGGCGGTATTTATTTGAGTGGCTGCTGGTTTTTGAGGCATTGGAAGTTGGAGAAGGAGTTTGGCGGTACTGTTAGGAATATCCACTCTCACAACTCTATTCAAGATGTCGATCATGGCTTTATACTGACACATCCAATTCATGCCTAGGATGACATCTATCTCCTGATCATGAAGCACTATCATGGTGGTGGGAAATACATGTTCCCCAACATTACTGGTATACTGCGAACCACTTCCTTAGTACTTATACGCCCTCCAGGCGAAATATGCAGAAACTTTCTTTTAAATCCTCAATTGATATTTCATGCTTGATGACAAAAGTACGACTGATGAAGGAATGCGATGCACCAGAATCAAACAACACAACTGCAGGGTGATTGGCAACAGGAAACCTACCGATCATGACGGGCTCCCCTTCTGGTATATCGCTGACAGCGGTGTAGTAGACTTGCCCGTGCTTCTTGACAATCCTGCCCTTTCTGGGCATGCTGCTGCTGTGCACGGTGCTGCTGCTGCTGAGATCCTCCAGGATTCTTCTGAGCATTCTGAGCATACCTCTTGGGCTTTGGGCACTCACGAGACCAGTGACCAAGCTGGCCACAGTTGTAGCAGGGATGGTTGTAGGCTGTTTGTGGAGTGGTGATACGAACACCTGGGGCGTTCGGCTGTGTGGCACTCTGCTGGTTGGCATTATGGGTGGTGGCCGCGGTACGGACGACCACTTGCTGGTTGGGGTAAGGTAGACGATTGTGGTGTGTGGCTGGGGTGATAGATGATTCTCTGGCGTTTGTGACCGCCAGAGAAGCTGCTTGACCCTGCTTTCTTCTTCTTCTTCTCTTCCTGGTACTGGCGATTGCTTTCTTCAAAAGCAAAGCCCGGTCAACAACATCGTGATAAGACCCAGTCAGGTTATTGGACAAGCTCCTGCGGATCTTTGGGTGCAGTCCTCTAGGAAACAATCCCTCTTCTTCTCATCTGTGTTGACATACTCTGAGGCATACTGGCTGAGATGATTGAATTGACCCACATACTGCATGACTGTGGAGTCTTTCTGTTGGAGAGCCAGGAACTGATCAAGCTTCATTTTCATTAATCCGGAAGGGATGTGATGAGCACGGAAGGCAGTGCGGACTCTTCCCAGGTCAACCGATGACCTTCTGGCTGGGCAGCCAACAGTTGGCGTACCAAGCACTTGCCGGACCACGAAGCTGCTGTGAAGCGAACCGTGGCTTCTGGATATCGGTGCAGTTGATAAGACCAAACTTCTGCTCCATGGTGCGGAGCCAATCATCAGCTTCGAGGTTCATCGGCCTTAGTGAAGACCGGTGGACGAGTTTCGGTGAATTCCACATAGGTGGTCTCTTGGTTGATGTTGTGGCGACCACGGTGAAGTTCTGCTGTCCTTGGTTTTGAGCCATTAGGTTGGCAGCGGCGGCCAAGGCTGCAATGGCATCTGCTAGGGTAGCTGGGACAGGTGGAGGGTTTGGGAGGTTGGCATCATCAGAACCTCCAGCTCCAGTGCGAGTGTTCACAGGCATCTGTTAAGCAACTTGGAACTTAGCATTCATAGATAGGGTTCTGAAAACAACAGACTGATAGCTTCTTCTGATACAAAAGACTGATGACTTGATAAGGTGACTGACAGATGATACAGACCGATAAAGGGAAAAGATGCGAAGAAAGATATAGGCCAGACTTGGCAACAGACAGACTAACGCCCCAAACCTAGACTAAGGTTTTAGGTAAGCAGATGGTACAGACACTACGAGTCTAGTCGTCGTCGATGATGATCATGTCTTCGTCGTCGTCTTCTTCGAGGATAGCTCAGGCTCCTCCTCCTCGTCCTCGTCTTCAGCGTGGACGTCCTCAGCAGTTCAATTTCTTCGTCCACGTCTGGCTCTTGTTCCACATCGGGTTCTTCCACTACTCCGTCCTCAGGGTCTTCCATAACCGGGGGTACCAAGGGGTGGAGTTGATCATACAGCTGATGCACTTCCTCATGAAGCATATCATTGAACTGTTCAATCTGAGCTGTGTACTGCTGCAGTCCGTGGAGCTGGGCTCTGGTAACGTCCTCGCGGGTCCAAGCATCATTGCGCTGCTCGATAGCGCGAACCGTATTCCGATTGGCCTGCTCCGGGAAGCTCGTGCCTCATAAAACTCCAGGCGTGAGTGGTAGAAGTCATGCTCCAAGTTCTTCAGCTCAGCCTTCAGATCCTTGATCTCCTCCTTCAGGTTCTTACGGGTGCGGCGGGGAAAGCGACGACCGTTGGAAGATTCTCCAGTCTCCTCCCCAGCGCGTGGTGCCAGCTGGTGGCGTGGCACACCATGCGGTCCAGTCGACTTGCGGGCAGTCAGCTTGATACGGGCCATGTCTGGATAAGAGAAGATGGATGAGAAGGCTAGCAAGAACAGGTAAAGGCATACTACCCCCAACGAACTTAGAGAGGAATAACTTAAGTGATTATGACATGATGCATGAATCGTTCCTACGGAACAAAGCAATGCAATAAATAAAGAACATAGGGCTTAAAACATGTTGTTCCACTAGCTAGTGTTGCCATATGAGAGACAAGATGAGAGAAGCAATTTGGACTCAAAATAGTCAAGTTTAGTTTGTTTGGACTCAAAAGGTCTTTTGAAGTTTTCGCAAAAACGAACACTGCAACGTTAAAGTGAGATGCTCCGATACCACTCTGTGACGGAACGACCCTAATCCCATGGCCCACGTGTCCCTGTCAACCTCTGACAGCCGAACCCATGTTCCATGTGATTAAGACCTGTTCGCCACCGGGCTACATCAGCGCCCAATGTCCGCAGGATCATCTCACAATTCGGTTACAGCATTGCATACTTTTACAAATACATCGGAATAAAGAGCGGAAGACTTAAATAACATTAGTTTTACAAAACAGGGTTCCAAATAGAAATTAAGGTGCAGTTATTACAAACCAAGTTCTGATAATAGAAATAGACATAGGCAACATAGTGGAGAACAGCAAAGATACTTATAATCACCCAGCCCGAGGGTGTACAACTATTCTTCGGCCTCATCGGCCTCTTCCTGGACGATGGTCACGCAGCAGGGTGCAAGACACATCGGGGACTCTGTCATACCTGCAGCATGGGTAACAACCCTGAGTACTGGGGTACTCAACAAGACTTACCAGACTAAAGAAAGGGAGAAGACTCAGGAATGAGAGGCTTAGGGTAGTCAAGGTAAGGCTTAAGCAAGATCAAGTATTTTGCAGAAAAGCATTTTTGTAAACCTTATTTTAATTTTGAAAGATTCAGTATTCCTCAATTCTTCATCGTTCATGATTCATTTTACATTTCAAAACATTCCTAGTTGAGAACCACTCTCCGTTGACAGTCAGTGACCAAGTCTCCATAACCATAACCGAGGAGCAACGTTAATCCGGATAAATAATACTCAGCTGAGGATCCCTATCCACACTGCATATGTAGCACCCAAGCTTGCATATGCCAACTCGTCTACCACGATTCCTCCAAGATTGGACCCGGTCCTACGCCACCCGGAAGTACAGTACACCACTCCTTTCCAGGTACGACGACCACGTGGGTACATGCTACTTCCGCCATCTCTCCACTCCCAGTGCGCGGTTGTCGGTCCCAATCAAGGATTTCTCGGAGCCAGAGCTTTCCGAAGTATGTGAATAGTTACAAGTCTTGACCAGCAGGCCCCCATACGAATGGTCCCTAATTTTCCAGCCAGAACTATACCTTGGTCATATCTCACCCAAGCGTAATAGTCCTGTCAGTTTTTCAACCCTGTCCCGGTCGGTGTCAACTGTTGAGTCCCGGACTACAACATGACGCACCGTACGCTCGGACAACCTCTCCTCGCTATTGACTAGGTACGGATCAGATACCTAGCCAACAGCCGGGAGTAAGACCAAAATCCCATAAACATTCCTTAAGTGATCACACTTTTGAAATTGGCATTTTATTGCAAAGTCTAATTCAATAAGCATTGCTAAGCATTTTTCAAATACTTTTGAACAGCAGGTATCAGGTGTATGAGTGGTCAAGGTGGATAGTGCATCAATTAGGATAGCACACAACTCCTATAACCTAATGCAATAATTTAACTCAAAAGCATTTAAGGAAATCATTTTATAAATTCAAGGAAAGGGTTAAATGCACCGGGGCTTGCCTTGAAGAGCAAAGAGCAGGCTCGAAGGCGGCGGAGCAGTTGTCGGAACTCGGGGTAGCCTCGGGGACAGGTTCGTCGGCGGCTGCCTCGATCTTGACTCCTTCATCGGTGACTATACGAATGCAATGATGCATGCACATGAGTATGCTAGCATGAACAATGCAAAACAGGGCATACAACATGAACCCTAATCACTTTTTCTATTTTCTTAATTATTTAAAAAGGTCATTTTATAAAGATGCTCCAAAAATTACCAAATTAATCACATAAGTTCATTATGATGTAGATAGATGGCAAACAAATTTCATAATTTTTGGAGGTCACTAAGGTGCTCAAATAATTCTAGACATTAATTAACAAAGGCACTATTTAACAATTAAAGATAAATGCTCAAAATCAACTTGTTCCAAAAGACTTCAAAATTTCACCAGAGACTAAACATGGCATAGGAAGCTCACAAAAATTTATCTCATGATTTTTGGAGTTATAAATAATTTTCTAAAAATCCAAAACCATCCATTTATTAATTAAAAGAGGGATTTTACATTTTCAAATTCTGCAGAGAAGTCAGGTTCATATTTTTATAAATACTACACAGTGCAAGGAGCATACCATAATTTTATCAGGATTTAGGAACAACAGATTAATTCACACAAAAAAGAGAAACAGAGCACTATAATTCACATCTCTCAGAAGAGAAAGAGCACTGTGCTCCTTCTATGCAGGGCTCGGCGAACCGCGCGGGGCTCGGGCGAATCGCGCGGGGCTCGGGCGAAACGGGCTCGTCGAGACGGAAGCGACTGCTTCGTCCGAGGCCTGGCCCGGAGGCTCGGGCGAGACGGAAAACGATCGTTTCGTCCGAGGCCTGGCTCGGCGAAGCGGAGGGTGCAGAAGTCCGCTCGAGGCTGGGCTCGGGCGAGACGGAAACGTGTGCTCGAGGTCTGGCTCGAGCCAACAGTGAACGCGTGCGCTCGAGGCCTGGCTCGAGCTTTGCGCCGTTAAAAGGCAGAGACCGAGGGAGCGTCGCCGTTAAAAGGCCTGGATGAGCTCGGCCGAAGCGTGCGCACTCGATTGCAAGCCGGCGGGAGGGACAGCGTGCACCCAGGGCCTAGGCGAAGGCTCGCCGGTGACGGCCACGCGGCGGCGACGCCCTGGGCACTGTAGGGACGGGGCGGAGGTCTACTGCGCGCGTGCGGGGGCGGCATGATGGCGCGGGCGCAGCGACAAGTCGGGGGGCGGCGTGCGGCTGCCAGACGCGCGTGGCGCAGGCGGCGCTGGCGCGCGGCCATGGCCGGGGCCCCTCCTGCTCTGTGCCGGCTAAGGTAGGGGATGAACAGGGCTAGGTCTAGGGTTTGACTTTCTGTATTGTCGCAAATTACTTCCAAAACTTGAACTGAGCAGCAAAAACTCAAAACAACCAAAGTTGTTCAGAAAAAATAGATCTACAACTTTGTCAAAAATAATATTTTCAAATCCAAACAATTTTTGAATTAAATACGAAATCAGAAAAGGGGACACTTTTAGGATTTGAAAAATTTCAAAATTACTTTTGATTTTACATTGAAAGTTGGAAATCTGCAAATATGAAAGTTGTTCCTTTTATCAAAACCTACACTTTGCATATAACCCTTTTTCTGAAACCCATAGTTTTAAATAATTTTGAAAACTGAAAAGGGGACAAAAAACTGAATTTGAATGAATTTGGATTTACTTCAAACTTTGTACAGAAACTTGAAAATTTGTAAATACCGAAGTTGTTTCTCTTGGCCAGATCTACAACTTTGCTTTTTGGACCCAACCTCAAATTTTGAATAATTTTGAATTACAAAAAGAGGGATAAAATCCAGGGTTTGGAAATCAGGGTTTTGCAAAGGGATTTGAAATCTGATTTGATTTTTGAACTTTGGCCAACACAACAAAACTTCAAGACATCCAACTGAACAAGAATTACACAAAGCTAGGCACAGAGGTGAAATTACCATTTTTGCCCTTATAGGAAGATTTGGGCTTTTAGGGTTTTGAAAGAGAGATTGCTACACAAGCACTAAGCAAACATAAATCAAGGCAAGGATGATTATGACTAATGATGAGGACATGTCAGGTTAATTACAGTGAAACACCAGAGGTGTTACAACATGGCAGCAGGAAACCGATGCCCACATAAGCGAAGGGACGCAGGCGCCAAGAGTCGGCCGTGCATCGGTGGGGGTCCTCCAAGCAGTCACAGGTCCAGGACAACTCATGCGCCAGCGTAGCCACAATGGTAAAGCCATCCAAAGCATCAAGACGCGCTAGGCACGACGAGTCTGCTTGTGAGGATGGCAACCAAAAGTCCACAGAGCATGAAAGTAACCAAAACTTTCCCAAAAAATGGTCCAGAGGCATGCAGCCAAAGTATCCCGCCCGAAGCCAGACCCGAACCACACGAACACAATAGCCGCGCCGGGACCACCCCCGACCATGGCCATCCGCAGCCCGCCGAAGCAGGCCACGATAGGCTTCCGGTTAGCCAAGAGGTCGCGAGTCCCTACAAATGGTCCAGAGGCATGCGGCAAAAGTGCAATGTGTCCCGGCCGGCTGAAGCCAACCACGAACACTAATAGCCACGCCGGCGACCACCCAACCGACCACGACCGTCCGCAGCCCGCCGAAGTAAGCCACGATAGGCTTCCGGTCAGCCAGGAGGTCGCGAGTCCCCAAAAACGGTCCAGAGGCATGCGGCCAAAGTGCAATGTGTCCCGGCCGGCCGAAGCCAACCACGAACACTAATAGCCGCGCCGGCGACCACCCAACCGACCATGGCCATACGCAGCCCGCCGAAGTAGGCCACGATAGGCTTCCGGTCAGCCAGGAGGTTGCGAGTCCCCAAAAACGGTCCAGAGGCATGCGGCCAAAGTGCAATGTGTCCCGGCCAGCCGAAGCCAACTATGAACACTAATAGCCGCGCCGGCGACCAACCAACCGACCATGGCCATTCGTAGCCAGCCGAAGCAGGATATGATAGGGTTGTGGTCAGCCAGGAGGCCGCGTTGGGCGGCCACCGTGCGTCCTGGGCGACCGAAGCCAGCCCTAGACACCGATGGCCATGCCGACGGCCACCAAGCCAACAATGGCTAGCCACAGCCCACAAAAGCAGGCCATAGTAGGTTGCCGGTCGGCAAAGAGGCCGCTGTGGCTGGCATGCAAGCCATCGTGCGTCCTGGCCAGCCGAAGCCAGCCATGGACACCGATAGCCGCGCCGGCGGCCTACCAGAAGGCCGCTATGGGTGGCATGCAAGCCATCGTGCATCCTGGCCAGCCGCAAGCCAGCCATGGACCACCGATAGCCGTGGCGGCGGCCAAAAGGCCACTGTGGGTGGCTTGCAAGCCGTCGTGCGTCCTGGCCAGCCGAAGCCAGCCATGGACACTGATAGCCACGCCGACGGCCAGAAGGCCGCTGTGGGTGGCATTCCAAGCCATTGTGCGTCCTGGCCAGCCGAAGCCAGCCATGGACACCGATAGCCGCCCGCGGCCAGAAGGCCTCTGTGGGTGGCATGCAAGCCATCGTGCGTCTTGGCTAGCCGAAGCCAGCCGTGGATGTCGATGGCCGCGCCGGTGGCCAACTAGCCGAACATGGCCAGCCGCAGCCCGCCGAAGCAGGCCACGTTAGCTGTCGGCCGGCCAGGAGGCCCGCCTGGCTAGCGAGCACCTGCAATGCATCCTGGCCGGCCGAAGCACAGCTAGCACGGTCACTAGACGTGGTGCCCGCATTGAGAGCAAACCCGATCGGCCAGTGCCAGCCGCAGCCTGCCGAAGCGGGCCACGGTGAGCCTCCGGCCAGCCGGGCAACCGAGGAGTGCGCCCGAGGGTCCGCTAGATGCAGTCTTGGGCAACGCCCGAAAAACTAGTGGTTTCACACCATTTTGCCCAGGGTCTTAGCCAGCCGAACCCTCACTCCCTACTATACCCGAGGGGCACCCCCCCTCCCAGTTTTACTTGCAGTTTTCTGCTTGTTTTACTACATCGTTTTCCACGACCACACAAAAGCCACGTGATATGCAGATTTGGTGGTGTTTTGCCCAGAAACGCGGGTGTTCGGCCAGAAAGGCGCACTGGAGTCGTTGTTTCCATGGATGGACCGAACCTTGGAGTTTTCATGCTAGGGCCCCATGGGCGGGTCCCTCGGTGCCCGCGAGCCGCCTAGGTGGGACCGGGTCCCGTGGCCCGTTCATGGCCCGTTTCGGCCCGTTTTCGCTCGTTTTTCGTCCGTTTTTGCCTGTTTTTGGCCCGTTTTCGCTCGATTTGTCCATGATTTTGCCGTAGACCGACTCGGTCATTTCCACCCGTGCCTTGGTGCCCGACGTGGCCCGTTTTGGGTTCGTTATGTCCTGTTTTCGCCCATTTTCGCTCATTTTTTGCTCGTTTTCGCTCGTTTTGGCCTTGTTTTGTCATGTTTCTTTGTGCCCTTGGCATAGGACGACTTGGTCGTTTTTGACCACATTGTTGTGCCCGGTTTTTTCCTCACGCTGTCTGTTTCCGCCAGGTTTTGGCCTACCGTGCCCAAGTGTCGGGCCGCCGTGGGCCGTTTTTGCTAGGGGTGCTTGGCCGATGTCATGATGTCCTTCTCTCGTGCCTTATGTGCGCGTGTCCATCGCGCGTGATGCGAGTCCCAGCCCTTCCTTGCCATCCAAGTCAATTCGCTGTTTCTCCGCGCGGGCGCCCATGCGAACCCCTATTTTTTAGCCTCGGCGCCAGGCCGAACTGCTGTTTCTGGGCACTGGCGCCAGGGCGAACCGTTGTTTTCGCTCCGAGGTCGTCCCGGGGACTTGGGCGCGTCTTTGCACCGAGGACATGTTGCCTAGCTTCTATTTTTGCCCCGGGCACGTGGGAAGCAGCCGGCTTTCCCGGGGACATGGCCGTGCGCGGGCGCCCGCGGGAACCCCTGTTTTTCAGCCTCGACGCCTGGCCGAACTGCTGTTTCTGGGCACCGCGCCAAGCCGAACCGCTGTTTTGCTCCGAGGTCGTCCCGGGGACTTGGTCGCATCTTTGCACGAGACATGTTGCCTAGCTTCTGTTTTTGCCCCGGTTCACGTGGGAAGCAGCCCGATCTTTCCCGGGGACTTGGCCGTGCGCGGGGCGCCCCGCGGAACCCCTGTTTTTCAGCCTCGGCGCCTGGCCGAACTGCTGTTTCTGGGCACCGGCGCAGGCCGAAACCGCTGTTTTCGCTCCGAGGTCGTCCCGGGGACTTGGGCACGTCTTTGCACCGAGGACACTGAAAGGATCAAGATGCCCAAGAGGGGTGTGAATTGGGCTTTTCTAAAACTTTTAACAAGAATTAAAACCTAACAAGCCTAATTAACCCCCTACTACTGCCTAGAAGTGTGTTTGACTAGAATTCACGATACAAATACTATCGCTAAACCAAATCTACTCTAGCATGGCAATTCAACTTATGAAAGAACAATAAGTAAATGCGAAATTGAATTGCTCAAAAGTAAATGCGAAGTAGAGAGTAGAAATGACACGACGATCTTTTTCCCGAGGTATCGAGGTGTCGACACATCCCCCTAGTCCTCGTTGGAGCACCCACGCAAGGGTATAGCTCCCCCTTGATCCGCGCAAGGATCAAGTGCTCACTACGAGCTGATTCTTCGCCACTCCGGCCCAGTAAATCGCTCGAAACCGGTCACAAGATGGTTTGGGTCATCCACAATGCCTCCGGATGATCACAAAGCTCTCCAATCGCCACCAAGCCATCTAGATGATGTCGATCACCAAGAGTAACAAGCAAGAACTCTCACTTGACCAACGCAAGGCTAATGAGATGGGTGGATGCACACTTTGTTACTCTCTAATCACTAGTGAGGTGTTTGAAGGCTCAACTATCAAATCTCTCAACCTCACTAGGGCTCTTGCACTCACTTGCACTTGCAATGTGTTGGGGGACCTTTCAAATGAGCAAGAGTTACAGCATGAATGAGGAGAAGGCATATTGATAGCCCTCAACCCAAAACATGCACGAAGGGGTAAGTCCAGCCAGTTTTACACTGACCGGACGCTCGTTATGGGCTGACCGGACGCGTCCGGTCAGAGCCCAACGGCTAGCTGACGCCAGCTCTGACACATGTACGAACTCATGATCGGAATCTGCTAAGCGTCCGATCACCACTGACCGGATGCGTCCAGTCGCGAAAAAAACCTTTCTGGAACCTCTCTGGAAGTGACCGGACGCACGCCCTGTTGAGTCCCATCGATGCTGAGGGTGCATCCGGTCACAACCGGGGCAAACCCTAGCCTCTCTGAACTGACCGGACGCATACCCTAGCGGCGTCGGTCCTCGGGTTCCAGCGTCCGGTCGCTGTTTGAAGTCCAAAACGACTTCAGTTTGCGACGCTCTCTTCACAAACTTTCTTTCTTATGATCTAAGGGACCTTTCTAAGCTACCTAGGGCTTTGGTTAACAAGTGTGCACCACACCTAACTCAAAAGACTCACCTAGGTCAAGCTACCCATTCAAACCCCTCTTATAGTACGGCCAAAGAGAAGAACAAAGACCTATGCTACTCTAAGTGTCCTTCCCACCAAATGACACTTAGAACTAGCCTATCTCCATCTTCTTTGTTCATCCTTTGAAAACCAACGAATTCCACCAATAAGGGGGCATGAATACCATAGTGCCCTCACGATCACATTACCATGACCTAACTCAATTGTTTCTACAAAACACATGTTAGTCATAGTAACTTACCGTTGTCATCCAATCACCGAAACTCACTAGGGGCCTAGATGCTCACAATCTCCCCCTTTTTGGTGATTGATGACAACCTCAAGTATATTTTGAATGAGACATTTTCAAACGCTTGGTTTACATAAGCATGAGGCAAATGAGATTTGAAAGGGGTTAGGCATGCTTAAACAAACCAAGTCCACATAAGTACTCAACATATAAGAATTAACACAAGTACTTATGAAAAAGCTCATTTATCGGAGTAAGAGTGCGGAAGCAAAGTAAATGAGCATAAACATGTGACATGTATTAAATAAGAGTGAAGCATATATGTCACAACCGAATATCATAAAATTTCGTACAAAAGCTGAAATATAAACATGAATGCTAAATGAGTGCAAAGTCATACAAAGAGTCAAAACCCTCTCACGCGCTCTCCCTAAGTCTAACATACTCACTCTCTCCCCCTTTGGCATCAAGAACCAAATCTAAGGATCGGCGGGAGCAGAAGAATCGGGAGCTGAAGATCACGGAAGAGCCTCAAACTGGGCGAGCAGAGCCTCCTCATCTGAAGACGAACTCAGGGAAGTCGACTGAGGCGCTGGCTCGGCTGGCTCTAGAGTGGGAGAAGGATCGACTGCCGCAGTCTTTGCCACAGATGCTAGAAGCGATAGACTCTGCGAGGCTACTGGCTCGGACGATGCCACCGAAGAAGGGAGCGTCTCTGAGGTGCCGGTGGCCAGAGCTGGAGCTGGCGCTGAGGATGCCGGAAGCTGGAACTCAGGCGGCGTGGGCATCCTGGTCAACTCGCTGAAAGTCGCCTCCAGGCTCCATGGAGTCACTACCACAGACTCGGTCTAGGTGGGAGTAAAACCCGATGGGAGCGGCGAGAAGCCCGGAAGCGGCTGAGAGAACCATGGCGCCGACTGCGGGAATGGCGAAAGTTGCTGCGGAGGCACCTGGGATGACGGCCCTGCCTGCTGGATCTGAAACTGAGGCTAGGTCAGGGCAGCCATCCTTTCCATGAAGGCCAAGGTTTGTGCCTAGAGCTGCAGCATCTGCTGCTGAAGAGCATCCTGGCGCTCTTGGGCCTGAGCCGCTGCCACGGCCTGCGCCTCTGCAAGGCGACGCTGCTCCTGGGCCTGTCGCTGAAGCTCCTCGGTCAGGCGGGCCTGCTGCTGCTCCATCCTCAAGAGAATAGCAATAAGTGCCGGATCAGAGGCAGCTGCCAAGGAGGAGGCCTCGGAGTCGTGAGCTGCAGTGGGTCTCATCCGGGGAACAGGAGCATAATCCTCATCATCAGAACTATCTGTGGGGACCTCAAGGTCCTCTGCCTGCTCCTCTAATCCTGCCAACTCGGCCTCAGCTAACTGCTGAACAGCTGCATCCTGCTCGGCCTCTGTCTCAGAAATGATAGGGCACTGTCGAGGCGGCCTCTAGCAGGCATCTGGGCTAGCTCCTAAGATCTGACGGGTGTCGTAGACTAGGAACTCTGAAGGAGACTGCCCAAGCTCGGATAGAAGGCCCGGAATCATCTTCCGGAGCAAGAAGCAGATCCAATGGGCATAGGGTAGCTGACGATGTCCCTTAAAGCCCTCAGCCAGGGTGTCCTCCATCTCTGACACAATGACATCCCAGATGTCAAACTTGAGCTGCGAAACTAGATGGTGGACCAGCCATATCTGGATACGTGTCAGGCCCTCCCTGTATCCTGTCCTGGGGAGTAGAGTGCGCCTCATCACCTCATTGACGAGGCGGGCTGTCGGCGTTAGGTCACGAGGACGCCGACTAGACCCCTCGCCAAAGGGCTCTCTAAAATAGGCACGCACCAGCTCTGCGGGGGAATGGTGCCAGCATGCGGACGCCGAGGTGGCTCTGCCGATCCATAGCAGATGGAGTGAATCTTAGACTCTGATGCTGTCAAACCCAGATACTCTCGGGCCCTGGCGCTGAACAGCATATATGATCTGCCAATGAATGCGAAATGGATGAAGCGATGATCCGGGGAGATCCAGAGTGATGCATAAAATTGCCTGACCCAATCTTCGACGTACTGGCCATGTCGTCCAAGCAAATTCGCTAATCCAGGTAGAAAGGACAGCATCGGGCAGATTGCTTCACCTGCCACTGCCACAAGTGCCTCTAGGGTGCAGATCCGATGGGGCCTGATGTGGACTCCACTGGTGATGTACGTGCGGTAGAAGTCCTCGTGGAGCACTGTATAGAAGTCCTCTGACGCCTGTGGGTGGCGAGCGGCCGGAAACCACTCCTCATATGGCACCAGACGAAGGGCCTGGACCTGGCGAGCTGTCGCAAGCCGCAGGTCCAGGTGCTCCACAGGAGGAGGACCCTAGGAGCGCGGAGGAGGGCGTCAACCTCGCCTCTGTACCTCAGGTCGAGGAGGGACCTGAGTACGAGAGTGAGTGGACCGACGGACTGGCTGGTCCTCTGGCTGCTTGTCTGCCTGACTCGCTGGCTGATCAGCTGTCGGACCCTCTAGCTGGGTCTCTGAAACTGCCAATGCTACTGCTGCTGCTGCCCGAACATGGAGGGAGGGGGGAAGCAACTCAATAGGGTCCTCGAGAGAATAAGGAACTCCGTGGATCCAAACTAGCCCGCCCTCTAGCTGAAGCAGGGCCTGCACCTACTGCTCTGACAGGAGGTCGCGGATGCGCTGACCACTCCTCGGCTCACTGGCCTGTACCTCTGGCTCGGAGGATTGCTGAAGAATCGTGATACTGCCACCGCGGCCTCCGAGCTCGGCCCGCTCAGCGGCGTCTGCTACCGCCTGAGCCTGGGCTGCCTCTCGCTCATCCCTCGGGTGCTTCCGGCGAGTAATAAGCTTTGCCTTGTCGGGGCGCTGACTGGGGGGAGGGCAACAAGGGGGGAGTCTCCAGGTCCTCCACCGACATTCTTGCAATGGGCCATTGGTTGCTAAGAACTAACTGACAAGAGCTGCCTCTGATACGGACAATCCACGGACCACGGACCCTGCTGCCACAAACACTTCTGAGGCTTGGCCTCGATCCGTACCTGCAGGCTTGGCCCCGAGTTGGCTGACACTGACAATCTGACCTCTGACCCAGACACGGACTCGCTGCAGAGACAGAGAGGAGCTACATAAGAATATATAGACTAGAGACGAGAGCTCCTATCAGACGGAAAGGGTAAGTCGAGGCATCGCTACCTGACGAGATGAGGATCTGGGCACGAGAAAGCGACACCGACGATGGCCAAAGGTCCACACGATACTCCAAGCAAGGACTGCAGGGTTTGATGCGAAATTAGGATAAAAACGCGACAAAGAAACCTTAGAGACATTGTGACGAGCACTTGGAGGGCATAGAAAATGAAAAGGGCCGATTGAAGCTTACTTCGGGGGATCGAGCGGCCGGGGAGGAGGATCGCCGGAGAAAATGAAGAAGACCGGTCGGGGGACGCTGGGAACACCAGGCGCGAGGGCTCCGGCGAGGGATCACGGCGCTCCGGCGAGGGGGCGGGCGAGCGTAGGGCGGCTCAGGCGCGCGGGGCTGGGGCGCGCGGGGCTAGGGCGCAAGGGTCGGGCGGGGGCGGGGGCGCCGGCGAGCGCGCGGGGCTAGCGGGTTCTGAGAATATATATGATGAATGATTGACTTTGTGAGGAAGGTTTGAGGCTTTTACCCGGTTGAGTCTTTTCTAGCTATGCGCTTATTGTTATGACTAACGGTGGCATGAGTTGTGTGGTATTTCTGTGTTGGTGTGCATGTGCGACATGTGTCTCTTGGCTGTGTTGATGTGCAGGTGTGGAGCTCGGATACAGTGGTCAATGTCGAGGTGAAGGTCAAGTAGAGACGTGCCATGCCGATGGACCGGGAGCTGTGAAGGATGGGCGTGCCGTGCGGGGGACGTGCCATGCCGAGGTACCCAGAGCGGTGAAGGGCGGACGTGAGGCTTGGACTGACGGACCAGAGGGCCAGAGGACCAGCTGTGGTAGCTGGCACGTGGCATCGGGAAGCAAGAGCACATGGGGATGTGCGGTGCATCAGCCGAGTCGGGAGGAAGGCGCTGGAGTCATGTCACTTAGCGGGAGGTCAGACACGGGCTTGCGTGCGGCGCAAGTGCCGTCGGCCAAGTCAAGAAGGAAGGCGAAGGTGTTGTGCCCGGCGTGGAGGCTGGACATGCATCGGCATCGGTGCCGGTGGTCGGGGTGTGCGAACCACATCCCGTCTACGGTGCGGGTTCGGTAGCTGAGCCTCAAAAAGCTACCATCGGTGGTTTCTAGGTTTGGGCCTCAAAACCTGGGATGGACGGTTTCCAGGTTTGGGCCTCAAAACCTGGGCTGGCGGGTTTCTGAGTTTGGGCCTCAAAACTCGGGGTGGACGGTTTCCCGGTTTTGGCCTCAAAATGGGGGGGTGGTCCAAAAGGACGGTCAACGCGTGGCGGCGTGGAGAGGATGGCGCGGCGGCGAAGCTATCCACGAGAAGGCGCGGTGGTCGACGGTGGCGGCACGTGGCAGCATCAGGGAGGTCGCGTCGAGCCAAAGCTACCGGATGTGCAGGCGTGGCCGTCGGGTGAAGATTGACCGGACTGGATGGTTTTACCCTTGGGGGGTATTTGGGTTGAGTGCATAATGTAAGGGCATTTTGGTCTTTGGACGTGTGCCTATATATATGATGGGGGCTGCTAGGGCAGCCGCTATCCTTGGACGGTGTCACTCTCATTTTTCGTTGTGTGAGAGGAGGCTAGGGTTAGGGAGAGACAGACTCTTGTTCTTGAGCTTTTCGCCATCCAAGCTTTGATCTGCTGGAGTGGCTTGTAGCCCGACACCGAGTGCTTAATGAATCATCCAGTCCTCTGAATCCAAGGATCAATTTCGTGGTTGAATTCATGTTTTGAATTTGTTCTTCGCATTCTTCTTTTCTCCATGATTTTCCCCTCCCCCGATCTCCCTCTACGCTGCGTCTTTGCGATTCCATTTGAATCAACTTGTTCTTTTGAGTGAGGAGTACATTTCCACCGAAGGAATTCATTTCTACCCTCACGAACAAGTAGATCGGGCCAAAATCGTTTTTGTTCTTCCCTCTTCCCCTTTTCTAGTGTTCTTCGGATTTCTCATGGTATAGTTGGGTTGAAGCAATGATATCCTAGGATTAGCTTCCCAACACATAGAAGAACACTTGGGAGAAGTTTGGTTGCAGCCCCGTTCGATTTGGTGAAGATCCGATCGATTTTGTTTTTGTCCCGAGAGGATTTTGGGGTTTCTGGGCAGTGGCGGACTGTCCGCCATTTAAGTGGCGGACTGTCCGGCCATCGGGCTGTGGCCAGACCAGAATAGCGCAGCGCGCACTGCTCACGGTCATTTTGACCGGCGGATAGTCCGCCGTTAAAAGGAGCGGACAGTCCGCGAGTCGTGGAGGGGAGGATCAGCAGCTTTGTGGTTTTTTCTGTTTAGCCGGCGGACAGTCCGCCGTTGGTAGGCGCGGACAGTCCGCGAGTTGAGCAGAGGCTGTTTAGCAGGTTTGCTGTTTTGGGACTTTGACCAGCGGACAGTCCGGGAAGGAACCGCGGACAGTCCACCCTTGGCGCGGACAGTCCGGGACCAGGAGTCCGGACAGTCCGGGAATCAGCTGTAGGGTGAGTTTTAGTGCGTTTGCTCTCCCGGCTTTTCCGCTTCGTTTCCGGACTTCTCGTTTGCTCCTAGAGTTCACCTAGGAACCTCTCTAACTATCTTTGCTATGTGTTAGCATAGGTATTTGGAGAAATTCCGACGTAGCCCTCTATCTACGTTTTGGGAGTTGTGGTTTGCTCCCTTGAGTGGTGCGTCGCTGTGATCCTAGGGATCATCCACCCTCTTTCTAGGGTCGTGGGCATTGCTTTTGAGTCCGAAGCTTTTGGGGTTGATTTTGTTGGGACAGAGGCCGTAATTTCTGAAAAGAAAATTTCCAGGCTCCCATTCACCACCCTCTGGTCGCCTTGCTTTAGCATTTTCGGTCCTTCAGGTTCTCCGGCGAGGCACAACTGGGCGGTGCGGTGATTGACGGCGCTAGGGCTTGGGCGACGATATCGGTGAGGAACGGCGCGGGATCAGGCGGTTCGGCTCAGGGAAGACGAAGGCTGGAATGCGAGACCCACGCGCCATAGGCACTGATATCACGCCGGTTGAATACTGACCGGATGCGTCCGATAGAACGACCGGACGTGCGAGGACCAGCGTCTGGTCAGTTCCAGAGAGCTCCAGAACTAGAGATCTGGGGACCGGACGCGTCTGGTCCGACATGACCGGACACAGGCCAGCGTCCGATCCTGAAACTGCCAACCACCGGACGCTCGAACGCGCACTGACCGGACGCACAGGCGCACATTGACCGGACGCTCGGAATGCACTATTCACAGTGCGAGGGTTTGCACTGACCGGACACTCGCCCAGCGTCCGGTCCAGCGTTCGGTCACAGGGGAAGCCCTGTTTTGACTCGATTTTTTGCACCGACTTCTTCCAACCAAGTTCCAACTCAAATAAGACTCAAATAAACACTAGTTGGAACTTAGAGGAGTGACCTCTCTCAAACCCTCAAATTTTTCAAATAGTTTGCCATAGGCTAACTTAGTTTTTAGATAAAATAGGCAATAAAACTCAAGGAGACAACATGTGGCCACTAAAACTAGGGGTCTTAACCATTAGGAGCCTCAAATGCTCCCCCTAGCGGTGGGCGAACACAACGGTTGCTCAAAGCCAAACCAAAAAGAAATGACAAAGCAAGACTCATGCATATGCAATGCAATACGGAATTTGAATCTAGGTTGCTTGTCAAGTTTGCTCATGGGTAAGCTTCTTCACATGCTTTTTAGGGCGACTATCTTAACCACGTCTGACAAGCCTATATGCATGGCATAATTTAAACATGGCATATGATACAATGAATGCAATGACAACCCCCTTTCACCTTTTGACAAAGTTACTAAGATCTAGCACATTAAGCTCACTTTGCAATCTACAAAGAGTGTTTTCATCTAGGGGTTTTGTGAAGATATCCGCCAATTGATCTTCGGTTCTAACTCCCTCTAAGGATATGTCTTTCTTTGAAACATGGTCTCTAAGGAAGTGATTGCGAATATCTATGTGCTTTGTGCGAGAGTGTTGAACCGGGTTGTTAGCAAGCTTAACCACGCTTTCATTGTCACACAACAAAGGTACCCTTTCTAGCACTACTCCATAGTCTAAAAGGGTTTGTTTCATATAAAGGATTTGTGCACAACAAGCACCCGCGGCTATGTATTCCGCTTCGGCGGTTGACAAGGCCACACTATTTTGCTTTTTTGAACTCCATGAAACTAGTGATCTCCCAAGCAAATGGCACCCTCCGGATGTGCTTTTTCTATCAATTTTGCAACCAGCGTAATCCAAATTGGAATACCCAACGAGTTGGAAGTTAGCTCCTTTGGGATACCAAAGGCCAATGCTTGGGGTGTGCTTTAGGTACCTAAGGATTCTCTTCACGGCTATGAGATGTGATTCCCTAGGATCGGCTTGAAACCTAGCACACATGCACACACTAAACATGATGTCGGGCCTAGATGCGGTCAAATATAACAAGCTACCAATCATAGAACGGTAGAGAGTTTGATCAACCGGGTTACCTCCCTCATCTAGGTCGAGATGTCCATTTGTTGGCATTGGGGTTTTGATAGGATTGCAATCATCCATTTTGAAGCGCTTGAGGAGGTCTTTAGTGTACTTCTCTTGAGATATGAAAGTCCCCTCCTTCAATTGCTTGGTTTGAAAGCCTAAGAAGAATGTGAGCTCCCCAATCATGGACATTTTGAACTCCTTCGACATCAATTCACCAAATTCCTTGCAATAGGCTTCATTTGTTGATCCAAAGATGATATCATCAACATAGACTGACAAATGAAGATCTCTCCATCAAGCTTCTTGGTGAATAGTGTGGTGTCAACCTTCCCAACGGTGAAACCCTTCTTAATGAGGAAGTCCCGAAGGCGCTCATACCATGCTCTAGGGGCTTGCTTGAGCCCATATAGCGCCTTGGACAACCTGTAAACATGATTAGGATATCTAGGGTCTTCAAACCCGGGAGATTGATCAACATAGACTAGTTCATTTATGAAGCCATTTAAAAAATGCACTTTTCACATCCATTTGATATAATCTAATGTCATGATGTGAAGCATATGCAAGAAGGATACGGATGGCTTCTAGTCTTACAACCGGTGCAAAGGTCTCCCCAAAATCCAAACCTTCAACTTGGGAGAACCCCTTTTCCACTAGCCTTGCCTTGTTTCTAACAACCTTACCTTGATCATCTTGTTTGTTTCTAAACACCCATTTTGTTCCAATGACTCTTGCGCCTTTTGGTCGCTCTTCAAGTGTCCAAAGTTGATTGCGGGTGAAGTTATTTAATTCTTCATGATGGCATTCACCCAATCCGGATCACCTAGAGCTTCATCTACAATGGTAGGCTCAACAAGAGAGACAAAGGAGTGATGCTCCATAAATGAAGCAAGTTTTTGAGATCGAGTCATTACACCCCTTGTAGGACTCCCTATGATGAGATCTTGAGGATGAGCTTGTAGTAGTGGAGTAGTCCTTCGATCAACCACTTGAGGGGCCGCTTGTGGAGCATCAACATCTTGAGCTTGTACCACCATTTGATCATGGGAGACATGAGTATCTTCATTTGGATCCCTCCCATATTTATCATCATCTTGTGGTACATTGGATGAGGATGGCTTGTCAATGACTCGCACATCATCATCTTTAGGCTTGATGACTCCAACCAGCTTGTTCTTCATAGCTTCCCTCAAAGGTGCTTCACCTACATCATCAAGATTCTCATGCTCTCCTTGAGAGCCATTAGATTCATCGAATTCCACATCATATGTTTCTTCTACCATCCCGGTGGCATGGTTGAATACTCGATATGCTTTGGACTTCAATGAGTAACCAACAAGAAAACCAATATCACATCGGTGTTGGAACTTCCCTAGGTGTTGGCGCTTCTTGTAGATGTAGCATTTGCACCCAAACACTCTAAAGAAAGATACATCTGGCTTCTTGTTGTTGAGTAGCTCATAGGGGGTCTTGCCAAGGAGACGATGGGGGAACAATCGGTTTGATGCATAGCAAGCGGTGTTGATTGCTTCCACCCAAAATCTTTCCGGTGTAGAGTACTCATCTAACATTGTTCTTGCTAGGGTGATTAGTGTCCGGTTCTTTCTCTCAACTACCCCATTTTGTTGTGGTGTGTAGGTTGCGGAGACTTCATGCTTGATCCCAACTTCATCACAATATTCTTCTATGTGGGTGTTGTCAAACTCTTTTCCATTGTCGTTTCTTATCTTCTTGATTTTGACATCAAATTCATTTTGGGCTCTCTTGGCAAACTTCTTGAATGAAGGGGTTGCTTCGGATTTGTCATGAAGAAAGAATACCCAAGTGTATCTCGAATAGTCATCAACAATCACTAGGCAATAGAGATTTCCACCCAAGCTAGCATATGTTGTTGGTCCAAATAGATCCATGTGAAGTAGCTCCAACTCTCTTGATGTTGACACAAAGGCTTTGGTTGGATGAGTATTTGCAACTTGCTTGCCGGCTTGACATGCACTACATAACTTGTCCTTTTCAAACTTGACATCTTTCAAGCCCCTAACCAAATCCTTCTTCAATAACTTGTTGAGAGTGTTCATTCCCACATGTGCCAATCTTCTATGACATAACCAACCAAGAGATTGCTTAGTGAACAAACATGTCTTCAGGTTGGCATCTTCGGAGGTGAAATCCACTAGATAGAGATTGTTGTATCTAAAGCCTTTGCATATCACTTGTGTATCATCTTTCTTGGTTACAACCACTTCTTTATCGGTGAATAGACATTGAAAGCCAAGATCACAAAGTTGCCCAACGGATAGCAAGTTGAAGCTCAATGATGCAACAAGAAGCACATTGGAGATGGTATGATCATTTGATATAGCCACTTTACCCAATCCTTTGACATTGCCCTTTGAGTTGTCACCCAATGCTATCTTTTCTTGGTCATTGACATTCTCTTCTAGTGAGGTGAACATCCGGGGATCACCGGTCATATGTTGTGTGCAACCACTATCAATCACCCAATGAGATCCACCGGTCTTGTAGTTCACCTACACACACAAGAAATCAAGCTTGAGCTTTCGAGACCCAAACTTGTTGAGGTCCCTGTAACACCTCTGGTGTTTAATAAGTAATTAACCTGACATGTCATCATCATTAGTCTTTAATCATTCTTGCCATGCATTTAAGTTTGCTTAATTTTTGTGTAGATCTTGTTCAGTTAAGTGTTTTGATGCTGTGTTATGAGGACCAAAATTCAAAAATCAAAATAAAATATAAATTCTTTTTGAAAAACTCCAAATTTCCAAACTCTAGTTTTACCCCTTTTTCTAATTCAAAAGTTGTTCAAAATTTGAAGTTGGTCCTTTTAGCAAAGTTGTAGATCTCAAATTCTAAACAACTTTGGTGTTTTGAGTTTTCTTTGTGCAGTTCAAAGTTTAGGAGTAATTTTCAAGATTTCAAAAGAAGAATAGGTTTTCACTGTGCACAGCTGGAGGACCCCTACCTCATCCTCACCCGGCCCCTACCTCTCTTTGCCCGGACCCCCACCGTCCTTTTTCCCAGACCCCCACCGTCCTTTTGCCCGGACCCCCACCGTCCTCTTGCCCGGACCCCCACCGTCCTCTTGCCCGGACCCCCACCGTCCTGTTGCCCGGACCCCCACCGTCCTCTTGCCCGGACCCCCACCGTCCTCTTGCCCGGACCCCCACCGTCCTCTTCGCCCGGACCCCCACCGTCCTTCGCCCGGACCCCGGCATCACCCCGCGCCTATAAAAGCCACCAAGCTCCCCATTGCCACCACCAACACTTCCTCGCCAACCCAAGCCATCAGGCAGCCCCAGCGCCCGCCAAGGCCGCCACTGCCTTCGCCTTGAGCTTCTCCACCTTCCCAAGCCACCAATTTCACCCCTCCGTCCTTTCCTTCGCCGGCGCAGCGACTCCCCTCCAAATCCGGCGAATCGCTCGAGCCTCACCCTCGAGCCAACCCTCGAACCGCACACCCTCGAGCGTCCCCTCGAGCCACATCCCTCGAGCCACATCTCTCGAACATGCCAAGGCCAGCCTCGAGCCTCACCCTCGAGCGTCCCCTCGAGCCTCACCCTCGAGCACGCCTGCGAACCGTGCCCCCTCGAAGCAGCCGAAGCCCCACCCTCAGCCTCGGGCGAATCGCTGCCACCCTCGGACTGAGCCTCGAGCACGCCGAGGCTACCCTCGAGAGGTTAGCCGAGCCTCCGCCGAGGCCTCGCCACCATCGAGCTCCCGCCTCCGACCCTTGCACCGCCTCGCCGAGCCTCGTTTCCAACTCCTGCTGAGCCCGCGAAGCTATCCCCACGCTCTGCCTTCCCAGCCGAGACCTCGAGCGACCGGTCCGCTGTCCGCCTTACAGGCAAGCGCGCCGAGCCTCGAGAGAAGCACAGTTTTCCTTTTCTTTTAAAAATATGAATAGTGTTTTGTTTTCTTCTTTTTGTGAGGTTTAATCTGTTGTTCTAAAAATCTTGAGATAAATGTTGTGTGTTCCTTGCTCTGTGTAGTATTTTAGAAAAATAAGAAACTCTACTTTTCTGCAAAGTTTAAAATATGAAAAATCCTCCTTTTAATTAATAAATGGATAGTTTTAGGTTTTTAGTAAAACATGTATAGCTCCAAAGGTCATGAAATTTGTTTTGTCATCTATTTACACCATGATGAACCTATGAGATTAATTTGGTAAATTTTGGGACAACTGTATAAAATGATCTTTTAAAATAAATTAGGAAAAACAGAAAAGTAATCATGGTGTGACCTTTTGGATTGTTTGCTGTTCATAGACCCCACCCCTCTGGTCTATGATGATTGTGATGCCTTGCAATGTTTTGTAAATAATGCTTAATAAGTTTGTTTAATCTTGCTTAAAAAGATAAAGATAATTATCTTTATGTCTATCCTAGAAGTTACTCACATGTTAGAAAGTTGTACTCTAGAATCAGTAGTCTTGTCCTGCACCTTAGCATGCATTCCATGGCATCATATTAAAGCATACATCATTTATCCACGTGTAGTATCCAAGAGTGTTGAAGTCGTGTTGATCAAGCTCTGGTCTTCACCATTGTCGAACGAGCCTCGGAGGAGGGTTCTTGTTGGACAGGCTTCGTCAAAAAAGACTTAACTTCAAGCAGCAAACGAACTAACTTGTGTCAATCTTTCTTGGATCTTATCTTCCTTGCAACGAAGGCAAGCCCCGGTGCATTTAACCCTTCCTTGGATTTATAAAATGTTTTCCTTAAATGCTTTTGAGTTAAACTACTGCATTAGGTTATAGGAGTTGTGTGATGACCTATTACCTGCATTATTTACCTCCACCAGAAGATCCACCAGCCCTGCTTTAAAACTATTTGCAAAATGCTTAGTGATGCTATACTATAGATTTGCAATAAAATGCCATTTTCAAAAGTGTGATCACTGAAAGAATCTTTATGGGAATTTGGCTTTACTTCCCGTTCGATGACTGCTTGCCTAGCTAGCATGTGGTCATTGTCGAGAAGAGGTTGTCCGCACGTACGGTGTCGTCATGTTGTAGTCCGGGACTCAACAGTTGACACCGATCGGGACAGGGTCGAAAAACCGACAGGACCTGTACTCTTGGGTTAGAGTCCCAAGGTGCTTGTCGCTGGCGGAAAAATGTAGGGACCATCCGTATGGGGGCCTGCTGGCCAAGACTTGCAACTATTCACATACTACGGAAAGCTCTGGCTCCGAGGAATCCTTTATTGGACCGACAACCGCGCACTGGGAGTGGAGAGATGGCGGAAGTAGCATGTACCCACGTGGTCGTCGTACCTGGATAGGAGTGGTGTACTGTACTTCCGGGTGGCGTAGGACCGGGCCCAATCTTGGAGGAATCATGGTAGACGAGTTGGCATATGCAAGCTTGGGTGCTACATATGCAGTGTGGATAGGGATCCTCAGCTGAGTATTATTTATCCGGATTAACGTTGCTCCTCGGTTATGGAGACTTGGTCACTGACTGTCAACGGAGAGTGGTTCTCAACTAGGTATGTTTTGAAATGTAAAATGAATCATGGACAATGAAGAATTGAGAAATGCTTGAATCTTTCCAAAATAAAACAAGGTTTACAAAATGCTTTTTCTGCAAAATACTTAAGCCTTACCTTGACTACCCTAAGCCTTTCATTCCTGAGTCTTCTCCCTTTTTCTTTAGTCGGGTAAGTCTTGTTGAGTGCCCCAGTACTCAGGGTTTGTTAATCCCCTGTTGCAGGTTTCTATTAGGTGGTGTTGATCATGATCATGTCAGTGGGCTTGACGTGATCTGGTTGTTCCTCTTCTCCAACTTAGGTACTCCGCCTAAGTGTGGTTCTGTCATACTACTCTACTTCCGCAATACCAGTTATTTTTATGTAAAAAGTAACATCTTCATAATTTGTAAAGTTTATCTATCTTGCTTCCGCACTCCGATGGTATTTTGTATCAACTATTGTAATGTTGTAATTATTCCAACCTTCATGATGATGGTCCTGTGGCTCGTGAGTAATTCGGGGTCCTCTCGGGGACACCCGACGGATCTTTCCAGTAACGTGTTTCATTTGCACAGTCATTGGGCTCCCTATGACGATGACGTGTGCAAGTGGGCCACATTATTGGGCGGTTCCGTCACAGTCCCTTAACCTTCTCAACTAGAGACTTGGCAACCCATATTTGCTTTGGCCTATTCTTGTTAGGTGGCCCCATAAACATGACTTTCACTTTGCCACTAGAATCTTGTCTAAGTATGTAGTGAGCATTGAAAGCAAAGGGCCTAGCATGCTTGGGCAAGGGTGTGGGCTTTGGTTCTTCACAATGATGGGCAAAGTGTCCTTCCTTTCCACACTCATAGCATCTCCGAATCTTCTTCTTCTTTGGCTTGGTAATGCTCTTGCGTTGCTTCATCTTTTCTTCAAGATAACCAATGCCATTTCTATTTGTGTTCATCACGGTGTTCATAAGAAGCTCACTTTGAAGACATTGACCCTTGGTGAAGTTTCTCAAGTCGGTGGTGAGATGCTCTTTCTCCTTGTTGAGCTTGTCATTCTCTTGTTGGAGTTGCAATTGAGATGGTGTCATCTTGTGATCTTTCTCCATCTTCAATTTCTTGTTCTCTTCTTTTAGCTTCTTTAGCTCTAGTGCCATGCTATCATCATGACCGGTTTCAACCACTTTCTTGCCCGTGCCACTAGTTCTTTGCTCATCATGCTCACTAACCAAGTCCTCACAAGATGTTGCTATGTCACACTTAACAACAAGGTTAGGGGCATCACGTGTCTCATGTGAAAGCATATCATAAGCAATGGTGAGAGTATCATAATCTACTTTCACTTGAGTGTATTGTTCCTTAAGCAAAGCATGACTAGTGGTAAGATCACTATGCATCTTGTCAAGTTTTTCATTTTTAGCTTTGAGCTCCTTGTTAGAGGACTTGAGCTCCTTGATGGAAGATGTCATAGTTGCAAGCTCAATTTTTAGTTCATCACTAGCATGTATAGCATGGTCACATCTCTCAACAAGAGATTCATTTTCATGAACAAGCTTTTCATTTTTAGCTCTAGTCTTTCTTATGATTTTGCTATAGTTGTTTAGCAATTCAACAAGTTCATCATAAGAAGGAGCTTGGAACTCCTCATCGCTATCATCATCACTAGAGTCATCATCACTTAGTACCTTCCGATCACCTTTTGCCATGAGGCATAGGTGTGTAGAGGATGATGGCGGTGGTGGTGGTGGTGCAGAGGATCCAATGACAAGAGCGGCCACCTTTTCTTTCTCATCATCACTATCTTCATTGGATGAGCCACCGGAAAAGTCAATGTCAGTGAGCCAATAAACAACAATATAAGCCTTGCCACCTTTCTTGTGGAATTGCTTCTTCTTCTTGCCATCTTTCTTGTAGGGCTTCTCATTCTTCTTCTCATCTTCGCTAGATGAGTCATATTTCTTGCCCTTGTTCTTGTTCTTGTTGCTCTCTTTCTTGGGCTTGGAGCATTGATGAGCAAGATGGCCAAGCTCACCGCAATTGTAGCAATCCATTTTGGAGATTGGCCTTCTCTTGCTACTTGTGAAGAACTTCTTCTTTCTTGAGTCAAAATTGACTCCATTCATGTGAACTTCTTCAACATCTTGGTGGTTCTCCTCACCATGAGAGCAATGTTGGAGTCATCATCATCATTACTTGTGCTCTCATGATGCACCTCAATAGCCTTGGACTTGCCTTTCTTGTCATGACTAGCTTTGAAGGCCAAGTCCTTCTTCTTGTCGGTGGAAGAGCCACCACTTGGGGTGATGTGCATGTACATCTCATGAGCATTGATCTTTCCCAAGATTTGTGTTGGTGTAGATGTGGAAAGAGCACCTTGATGTAGCACCGTCATAATGTGTCCATACTTCTCAATGGGAAGGACACATAGAATCTTCCTCACAACATCGGATGGTTGCATTTGTGTGAGGCCAAGTCCATTGAGCTCTTCTACAAGAACATTCAAGCGTGAGTACATTTCATTTGCATTTTCATGAGGAAGCATTTCAAAAGCATTCATCTTTTGCATGACTAAATGATAGCGTTCCTCACGCTCACTCTTGGTTCCCTCATGGAGCGCACAAATGTTATCCCATAATTCATGGGCATTTTTGTGGTTCCGGACGCGGTTAAACACATCCTTGCAAATGCCTCTAAAGATAATATTTTTGGCCTTTGCATTCCACTTTTCATTATCTTCTTCATACAGGGTTAAGCTTGTGCCTTCCCTTGGCTTGGGAAAGCCGGTGATAGCGGCTTGGAGGCATTTAACATCTACGGCCTCTAGGTACGACTCCATATGGATTTTCCAATATGGAAAGTCGTCTCCCTCGAACATGGGAGGTGGTCCATCACCTCCGGACATCTTAACTCTAGGCGGTTAAGACTAAATTGAGAGCATGTGGCTCTGATACCAATTGAAAGGATCAAGATGCCCAAGAGGGGGGAGAATTGGGCTTTTCTAAAACTTTTAACAAGAACTAAAACCTAACAAGCCCAATTAACCCCCTAGTGCCTAGAAGTGTGTTTGACTAGAATTCACGATACAAAGACTATCGCTAAACCAAATCTACTCTAGCATGGCAATTCAACTTATGAAAGAACAATAAGTAAATGCAAAATTGAATTGCTCAAAAGTAAATGCGAAGTAGAGAGTAGAAATGACACGACGATCTTTATCCCGAGGTATCGAGGTGTTGACACACCCACCTAGTCCTCGTTGGAGCACCCGCGCAAGAGTATAGCTCCCCCTTGATCCGCGCAAGGATCAAGTGCTCACTACGAGCTGATTCTTCACCACTCCGGCCTGGTGAATCGCTCAAAACCGGTCACAAGATGGCTTGGGTCATCCACAATGCCTCCGGATGATCACCAAGCTCTCCAATCGCCACCAAGCCGTCTAGGTGATGTCGATCACCAAGAGTAACAAGCAAGAACTCTCACTTGACCAATGCAAGGCTAATGAGATGGGTGGATGCACACTTTGTTACTCTCTAATCACTAGTGAGGTGTTTGAAGGCTCAACTATCAAATCTCTCAACCTCACTAGGGCTCTTGCACTCACTTGCACTTGCAATGTGTTTGGGGACCTTTCAAATGAGCAAGAGTTATAGCATGAATGAGGAGAAGGCATATTTATAGCCCTCAAGCCGAAACATGCACGAAGGGGTAAGTCCAGCCAGTTTTACACTGACCGGACGCTCGTTATGGGCTGACCGGACGTGTCCGATCAAAGCCCAACGGCTAGCTGACGCCAGCTCTAACACATGTACGAACTCGTGATCGGACTCTGTTGAGCGTCCGATCGCCACTGACCGGATGCATCCGGTCACGAAAAAACCTTTCTGGAACCTCTCTGGAAGTGACCGGATGCACGCCCTGGTGCGTCCGATCGATGCTGAGGGTGCATCCGGTCGCAACCGGGGCAAACCCTAGCCTCTCTGAACTGACTGGACGCATACCCTAGCGTCCGGTCCCTCGGGTTCCAGCGTCCGATTGCTGTTTGAAGTCCAAAACGACTTCGGTTTGTGACGCTCTCTTCACAAACTTTCTTTCTTATGATCTAAGGGACCTTTCTAAGCTACCTAGGGCTTTGGTTAACAAGTGTGCACCACACCTAACTCAAAAGACTCACCTAGGTCAAGCTACCCATTCAAACCCCTCTTAATAGTACGGCCAAAGAGAAGAACAAAGACCTATGCTACTCTAAGTGTCCTTCAACACCAAATGACACTTAGAACTAGCCTATCTTCATCTTCGTCGTTCATCCTTTGAAAACCGAACGAATTCCACCAATAAGGGGGCATGAATACCATAGTGCCCTCACGATCATCATTACCTTGACCTAACTCAATTATTTCTGCAAAACACACGTTAGTCATAGTAATTTACCGTTGTCATCCAATCATCGAAACTCACTAGGGGCCTAGATGCTCACAGACACGTTGCCTAGCTTCTGTTTTTGCCCCGGGCACGTGGGAAGCAGCCAGCTTTCCCGGGGACTTCACCGTGCCCGGGTGCCCGCGCGAACCCCTGTTTTTCAGCCTCGGCGCCTGGCCGAACTGCTGTTTCTGGGC
>CM019822.1:45378576-45408576 GCA_009763385.1 Coix lacryma-jobi var. lacryma-jobi | reverse complement strand
TCTCGAAGGTTTCAAACATTTCAACATCAACAACGTAGGATCGTAATCGTTCAGTGTCAACCATCACACGACATAATATTACAAAACATGTTCGGAGTTGCAAATATAGTTATTACAAACCAAGTTTGATAAAAGTAGCGGAAGCTCGAACGCTTAACATAGTTTTGAAGACACACACACAACCCTTACTGTGCCATTGTAGAAGTCATCCTGATATAGCAAAAGGAGCGAACAGATTTGGCCCTTGCCCATGGCCTAGTTATCCTCTTCAACTGGACAGAGGCAGTTGATACAGTAGCCATAAAAGCTCTGGCCATCTGCAACAACAACAGGGGAACAAAGCCCTGAGTACGAGAATGTACTCAGCTAGACTTACCCGGCATAAACCAGAAATAAATGACTCCAAGGAGTATGAAAGGCTAGTATAGGGTAGAGCTAGGCATAGTACCCATTTTTGCGTAAAAGCAGTTGTAGTGAGTAAATAGTTGGTTCGCCTACTTACTAGCTCAAATTTTAATAAATATTTATCCTGTTACTATATTAGCTTCCTGTACTAGAACAAACATGATAGTGATTCTGACAATCACCAAAACAGTCAATAGACCAATTAACCATTCTTGCCAATAGTACCATGATAGCTGTCACGTGTTCCACAATTTCCAGTATCAAGACAGAACAGAGTTCGAGTCAAGTGCTCACTATCCAGGAGCGATGGTGATTATAATCGATTCCTAACCAGCTGGTGATTTTATCCACCATACAAACCACACTCACCCGTCAGTGAGCTACAGATAATCACAACATTATTCCAGAAGCCACGGATTCGACTGCCATCAACATACCCGGGAGCAAGCCCGACTGCCAAGGTGTTGGACTTAACCACCATCACCCGGGTCTTACTTTTTATGCCCCCGCGTCCCAATATCCCTCTTCGTGGCTTCGGCAGATGCATGGGGTTCGAAAACCGGACCAGAATAATGCGCGGCTTCACGGTCGGAACGAGTTATCCTTCCAGCTAAATGTGGGGCATGCGTTCAACATGACAAGAGGTTCGTCTTAGCGTGATACTGTTTTTCCCTTCGACACGGCTAGAAATGTTGTAGCACGACGCTACAGGAATCTGCCGATCTCTATTTTTCACAACACTTAGTTATCTCACTTATTGGCAATATCCCGTTATAGGTCTAGTAACACCTAGCACTCGCGGGTAACATGAAAGTCGCCTGACTTCTACCGATACTAAGCAGGACTAAGCATATATTCGCGCCTAGTACTACAATGGGATAACAAGGATAATGTATCAATAGTATCAAGGTAAAGAGATGATGCATCAACGGTATCAGACAATTCCTAATACTTAATGCAATAGGCATAATATATTAAGTTAAATAAAACGATAGGTAGTTAGATGCTCTGGGGCTTGCCTTTTTCGAAATTGCAAGGCTGGTGGTTCGGGCACTCAAGAAGCTCTTCTTCCGGTTCTCCCTCGGTGACCTTAGGCTACTGGTCCTGGGCTTGCTGTTCCTCAACTTCTTCAACAATGACCTGCTCTTCTACCGATCCTGATACGATGCATATGCAAGAACGGATAAGTATTGCGAATGCATTGGGTGAAACACAGTAACAAACTTTGACCGAATATGTGCATATCTCCTCTCAGGAGAATAGAACATCCTACCTAAAGAATAGCTATACTCTTACATGAAATGCAGTGAATCATAATGCATGAAAAGACTAATTTACCCCTGCTGGACCCCATAGAAGAAAAGTATATTAAACAACTTAATTAAATAAGTTAATTCATAAAAACAAGCCCATAACAGCAACTAATAGCTAACTGCCTCAGACAATTCTACAAAATTACTGTAGGTTCTCCTATCCAAGTAAAGCATACTGTACAAATTTCAAGTTATTTGGACTTACACATAATCCTGTATGAAAAAGACAAATAACAGGGCAAAAAGGTGCTTTGTACTACACCCTACCTTGAAAAGTATCAAACAGCAGATTTCATATTTTTCATTAGAACTTCTTAGCACAAGAGCAGTCTATAAAAATTTCCAAGCTCAAACTCATCATATTTTAATTACTATAAATTATACAAGAAAACAACATTTAATTAAAAAGAATATTAACATCAGATTCTTCCACAATCAAACATCAACTAGTATTTTTCTGTGATTCTCCATCACCTAACAAACCTCACAAAATAAGAATCCTATTTTTCTGAGCAATATTCAATTTATTATGCATTTCTAAACATATCAGCCAATATGTAAATTAATTAAAATAGTATATAAAATTATTCAAAACTAGACATATTATACTTTTCATGCATAGAGTTTATCAAGAAAAACATAACAAAATTTGTTTCATAATTATTAGACCAACAGAACTAAAGTTATGATTTAAACAACATTAATCAGCATTTTCTGGAAATCATTAAAACAAAAACCTAAATCATTTCCAGCCGAAAACGCTACGGGTACACGACATCTGTGCCAACAGAGACTGACAAACGGGCCCTGACAGTTGACCGGACCCACTCGTCATACATAGCGAACAGAGGCGGCGTTGACCTCGCCGGCGCTCGCCGACGGCGGCTCCTCCGGCGAAACCAACTCCATCAACGGACTCCCCTCCTTCTCCCGCGTCGATTGGTACCACACTCTAGCCTAGCATTGCAACAAATCGAGCTCGCCATCGCTAATGGCGGCCGCGGCGGAGCGGACTCGCTGTGCCGGCCATCTCCGACCACGACGAGCTAAACCGACTCACCTTCCGCACTCCTCTGACTCACACAACCCTAACGCGAAGCAAAGATTGAAGGATTCGCCGTCGGCGCGGTGGGAACACGAGCATGCCCTCGCCGGCGCGCATGGCAGACGGCAGACGGCAACATAACGACGTGCTCACGCCCTAATCGGCTAAACCGACTCCACCTACAGCTTCCTCGACCTTCACTAACCCACGAACGCTAGCTAAATCGAGATAGTAGGCTCGGGAGGTGGGTCGACCACGGTGGACCGAGTTCGCCGGCCATGGCGGTCGCGGCGGCGGCTCGTCCCGCGGCTTACCTAGGGGTTTTCGGTGAGAAAGAACTCGAGCACGAGATGGAGAAGACTATGGCAACTCGATTGATGCGGCTGGTTTCGATTTTTGGCGGAGGGATGGCGAGGAACGCCGGCGAACTTCTCGCGGTGGCGCTGAGCGCTCAGGAGAACGGCGAGAGAGAGGCGAGAGAGACAGATGGACAGCCAGGCGGTGTGGACAGCATCGGGTGCGTGCGCGGCGTCTTCAACTCACCACACGCGCAAGCGTTGCTGGCCTGACCGGCGTGCGAATGCCACGCGGCGGCCGGGTTCGGCCGGCGGTCGGCCACTGCCAGCGGTTTTTGACTGAATCGTTCTGATTCAGTTAACGCCATATGCGCCTGACAGCCAGACTTTGCGAGCGATTTTCTCACTAATCACTGGAAGAAACGATGCACGGTTTGTTTCTTTGATTAGAGCTATGTACTAACTTCAACTTTGATTAAAGGATCAAGCACTGGTTTGACCTGGATCACCCTTGAGAAATGGCTCAAAGTTCGGCCAATGTCACTGAATTGTCAGTTAGGACTTGTAAGAATTTTGCCAAGTCTAAACCCCTTCAATTCTGACTTGTGGGCCTCAAAACACATAGTTAGGTTCATTTTCATGAGTTGACCCAAAAACACTTTTTGTTCCACTATAAATTCTCTACACTTTTTATTTAGGCACTCAGCCATGCAAGGTCTTTAACATGTTGGTCATGATTAGTCAAAGCAAAGGGCTCTTTAGGTTCCTTAAGGGTGGTTTAGGGTTAAAGGCTTAATTAGCCATGATGACCAATATAAACCTAGCTTCAATTGGCCCTATTAACAAAGTTAAACTATTGGAAAGGTTTAAACCTAACAAAAACAAGTCAAACAAACATATATATCAGCTCTACCAAGCATTTCACCACATAAAATGATAAGCATTTCATCACATAAAATGATACTTTTGCAATAAAGAAAACAACACATGCATGCTCCATGCTCATGAGATGATTATGCATAATGAAATGATGATGAAATGATGTCATGCTAGCTTAACACCAGAGGTGTTACAGCCCTTCCCCCCTAAACGAAATCTCGTCCCGAGATTGACTGACCATTGCTCGTGAAAAACCGGATAAACCTTTTTAAGATAGTCCTCAGATTCCCACGCGACATCATTATCATCATGATGACTCCACAACACTTTGTGCATCTTCACTACCCGGTTGCGAGTTACTCTTTCTTTACTATCCAGTACTCGTACTGGTTGCTCTTGATAGGTTAGATCTGATGCGAGCTTTAATTCTTGAGGTTCTATACTTTCTTCGGGCTTACGTAAACACTTCTTTAGCTGAGAAACATGAAAAACTGGAAAGATAGAACTCATTGTTTCTGGTAACTGGAGTTGATATGATACTTCACCTTTCCTTTTCAAGATACGATAAGATCCTACATATCTGGGTGACAACTTCCTCTTCATTCCGAATCGCTGCACCCCTCGTGTTGGAGTTACATTCAAATAAACATAGTCCCCCTTTTTAAACACCAAAGGTCTTGTTCTTTTATCTGCATAACTTTTCTGTCGAGACTGGGCTACTTGTAAGTGTTGGTGTATGATCTGGACCTTCTTCACTGCTTCTTGAACAAAGTCGACTCCGAAGTATCTCCTTTCTCCGGGTTCGACCCAATTCAAAGGAGTTATGCACTTGCGTCCATATAAAGCCTCAAACAGTGCCATCTTAATACTTTCTTTATAACTGTTGTTGTATGAAAACTCTGCTAACGGTAGCCATGACTCCCATGACCCTTTAGCTGATAGCACACAGGCTCTAAGCATATCTTCTAACACTTGGTTTACTCTTTCTGTTTGGCCTGCAGTCTGAGGATGGTAAGCCGTACTATGTACCAACGTTGTCCCCAAACTCTTCTGCAACTGTTGCCAAAAAATGAGCAGTAAACTGAGGTCCTCTATCGGAGACAATGGTTTTTGGTATACCATGCAGACGCACTATTTCTCTGATGTATATATCTGCATACCGAGGAGGTCGGTAACTGACTTTGACGGGTAGAAAGTGAGCTGATTTGGTTAAACGATCCACGATCACCCAAATAGAATCGTTTCCCTTTTCTGTGGTGGGTAGACCGGTTATGAAATCCATGCTTATATCTGTCACACCCAGTTTTAAACGAACAAAACCAGGTACACCATATGTGTGCCCAGAAAGTCCACACATACAACCACAGAGGGAAAAGATATCAAAAACAGTGTTCTATATAACGAAAGCATAGTTAAAGCTAACACTTACATCAAAGTTAAGCGGAACGGATACTAAACTTTCTCTTCAAGCTCTATTCTTCACAGGGACAGTTGACTGGGGGTAACCTATGCCTAGCTCTTCTATCCGTCTTCTAGGAAACTCATCTGTGTCTTCACCACGCTTCCGCTGTGCGACTCTGATGGAGACTGGGGTGTGGGGGAAATAGCAAGGGTGAGCACATGTCGTACTCAGCAAATATAACATAGGGTTCATGAGGCTCAAATAAGGCTGACACGGGTTAACTGCAATTAGCTTTTAGTTGGCATGATTTTAGCATTTGGTAGCATCAAAGTTAACCATCCCAAAGATAAACAGGTGATCAATGTGAACATGAAATCATAGACAGTATAACAACATCAAATGTAAACATTAATTAAATTAGCAACATCTACACTATAAGAATTCCAGGCCACTCGTAACCGTGAGCACGGCTGACATATCAGTTTTACAATCTGCAGAGGTTGTACACTTTACCCACGAGTCGTGATATCCAGATGCCCGGGTTAATTACTCCCATAACACTTCCAACGTGAGTGGGCAGGATTCACTATGAAGCCTTTCAAAGGTTCATCTAACAAGTTAGGGCCGCTAGGTCTTCAGGCAAGGGGATGTAGAGCCCTCCTTCCAGGTGGCACAATAACATGGTAGCCTATACACATGTGGACAGAAGCCGCACTATACCCGTCATCGTCAAGCGCCTTATGCGCCCTTTCGGGTAACCGCTAACAAGCTACAAAAGGTCCTCATACTGAGCTAAAGTCAGAGCCATATAACCCTCATAGTTGCACTGTAAATCCCGGGTGATCGCTTATAGCAATTCCTAACCATGTTGCTAAAAAAAAGAAAAGTCAATTTTACCAAGTTCCACATAGTTAATGATTCAAGTTCACATGATCAGAGTTTACATTAAGCACTAGCATAGTTCTACCAATGCATTCCCACGGTTATCAAGGTACATGGTCAAACATCTAGGATAAATCTATGTGGTCATCAAGGTAGACACATGCAATATGAATTAAGTGATTACGGTGAGTAGGTAACAAGGATGGTCCCATGCTATACTTGCCTGATTTACTTGACCAATTCTCATATCTTCAGCTCTTGGTCATCACCTTCTGATCTTCAGCGTGCACAACCGGTCATCGTCTACTCGTAGCAAGCACCACACATAGACCAACATACAAGCACACGAAAAGGGACAACTAAGAACAATACATCATACAAGAGAAAGCATCGCACTAAAGAAAAGCTAGATGCTACGGTCGTAGGAACGCAAGAAACGTCGCTAACGAAACTATCGTTAAAACACACATCTATCGAGAGTTTTATATTATAAAAGTAACAACTACAAGCTTGATTTAGACTAAGAAAAACTATGTAAATAATATTAAGTTAGATTAACAAAACCTATTTACTTTTAAAAAAATCGAGTCAAATCTTATCATATTTTATTTATAGATATTATCATATGAATTAAGAACTCTAAATTTGTTAAGATAAAAGAACACATGAGATCATCTATTTGAAGTATACCTGGCGTGTGTTTAAGCTAATCAAATTTATAATTAAAAACATATTTTTTTTAGCAAACAACTAAATTAATATTTATTTATAAAAGACCGTAGGCACCTATGTTTACCTTAGAAAACTAGTAGTATGCACACTAATCAAATTAGCATTTATAATAAAACTTTAAAACAAGTGATATGATTATCGCTACTAAACAATTTATAATTTAAAAGATATTCAGACTGTAATTATTGATTAAGTTAATATTGACATACAAAATATGGACATAAAACCTATATTGCTTCTTAACTGAAGACTAGTTGGACACAAACATGTTTTAATTCCAAGATCAGGTTGGACTAATCATATTTTATAAGTGATCACATATCAATGAAGCCAATTAAACATTAACTTAACAGATAAAGATCTTGCGACTTAATTTAGTGAAAACATTTATGTTTCAAAACTTAAACTAAATATATCATAAAAATAATGGTGTTTATACTAATCATATTTTATTTAATAGCATATGTCATATTTATTTAACCAAGTTAAACTCCATTATGCAAAAGAAATAAACGTAAAAGAGAGCATCTAAACAGGTTATATATAGTACGTATTTAAACTAAGCAAATTTATAATTAAGAAAATACATATTGAAGTTATCATTAATCAAGTTAATAGTTAATTATAAAACACCAGATATTAAACACTAGATTGCTTTTAATTAGAAAAGTAATTAAATAATTATTAATCAAATTAACATTTGGATTAATAAACTCATAATTAAAAGACATGATGAACATTATCACTAACATATAGATCACATCGACGTTAATCTAATGCAACTTGAACAAGATAAAATGAACTTAAATTACTTTTAATTAAAAGCTAATAAGTAAACATTACTAAATTAATTATTTATATTAAAATTTAAGTATTATGCAAAGCCTATAATTAGAACAGTACACTAATCATAATAAATAAGATAAAGAGTTTTAAAAACCAATCTACGTCTCACTGTGAACATACAGACACGAAGACCACGCTAATCGAAGCTATACGTGAAAGTTATACTCTAACCAAGATTAAACAAGATTAAAAGATACTAATTACTAGATTAGGTCTAACTTAAATTTTAAAAGTTGAAAACATGATTAGAATTAGATTAGATTGATAGATTACGTAATTATGAACCTAACGCAACCTCAACGAACCGAACCCGAGCTCAAACGAAGAAACCGTGAAGGATTAAAGACTGGTGGCGAACTTATAATTAACCTTCTTTTTGCGTCAGAACGTGGTTGTCCTTGTGGCCAAAACTGCTGTCGCATCACGCGGAGGGGAGGAGGCTTCGGCTGGCTGCTGGTACCAGGCACGCCTGCTCCGCACGGCTTGCGGCGGTGAAACCAAGCAAGGATCCACGGCCGCCCAACAGGCCCTAGGCCACAGAGCGCCGGCGCCTGGCTGCTCCTGCTGCCTTCGGTCGGCCGAGCAGGGGCCAGGAGACCACGAACAGAAGAGAGGCGACAGGGAAACTCTTCGCCAAAGAAAAGAAGGGGTCCCAGAACGGCCGGTGGCTAAAAAAAAAACAGAGAGCTTTGGTCGGCCGCCGAGAAATAAAGAAAAGAGGGAGAATAATCAAATTGTGATAGATTGGTAAAAAGATAGAGTTGATAGTAAAGAATAATGAGAAAAACCTCTTGGGTTGGCGTGGATATATGGAGAGGAAAACTCTTCACCCCTACATCAACTAGCAATACGGTACTAATTGATGTTGCAACTTCCACCTTTACCAATGGACCTAAATAAATATAAAGGCCCAGTAGTAAATAAAAGACATAAATCTTTAGAATTTAATTGGATTATTGCACATGGGCTTTGCGGAAGGGAGGAAAAATGTGAACTTTATTATTTTCGGAATTAATTAATTTCGGGATTAAATTAATTTCAGAAAAGTCTAGAATTAATATTTAAGCCACGAAAAATATTCCGATGGCTCCGAAAATTTTAGGAAAATTCTCAGAGATACTTTGTAAGATGTTGAACCCAAATAAAGCATTTGAAGCTCAAAAAAAGTTATTTTGGAGCATCTATAAATTAGAATTTACTCATAGAAAAATAGAAAACTGTTCCAGAAAAGGCCAGAAAAATTTCCGAGAAGTTTGTAGCGATATGATCATGGATGATGAACTTAAAGAAGTGATTTGGGACATAAGAAAAGGATCTTGAAAAAGTCCAACAAAAGGATAGAGTTAGGAACGAATAATTTGATTTAAGAAAAAGACAGAAACGGACGGGGACCGAATAAATATAGATGACCTACGAAAGGTGTTTTAAAACTCTACCGACTCACTTCACAAAGTCAAACAACAACCAACCATCACATCAAACATAACCCGTTAAATTAGTTTAGGAAAAATTTGAAAATTCTCATTTTACTACAACTAAAGTGGCGCTAGCTCAGACTAATCTTGATCGATTTTATAAAAATATTAAAATTATTTATTTTATTTAGTATTTTCTACTCACAACCCAAAATTAGAAATTTTGGGGTGTGACAATATCTTCCCATTTCCAATCTGGCACTGATAACGGTTGAAGTAACCCTGCGGGTTTCATATGTATTGCCTTCACTCTACAACACGTATCACATCGGGCCACATATGCTGCTATTTCTTTCTTCATTTTTGTCCACCAAAAACGAGGTTTTAAGTCATGATACATCTTGCTACTCCCTAGATGAAGAGATAACTTGGATAAGTGAGCTTCATCCAACAGCTTATCCCTAAGATCCTTCCTTTTTGGAACCACTAGACGTTCGCCAAACCACAACACTCCTTGTTCACCTAATTTGAAAGGAGTTGAGGGGTTGGTTAACATCTTTCTCTTAATGTGAGCCACTCCTTTATCTGATTTCTGCGCTTCAGCTATTTGACTTTCTAAGGAACAACTCAGCTGAATATTAAACAGAACTTCTGGGTGTATTAAGTTGAACTTCTCCTCAAACAAAGGTTGAACTGCAATATGGTGTGATTTGCGACTTAAGGCATCCACAACCACATTAGCCTTTCCGGGATGATAGTGAACTTGCAGGTTATAGTCCTTTATCAACTCTAGCCACCTGCATTGCCTCATATTTAACTCTGGTTGGGTGAAAATATATTTCAGACTCTTGTGGTCGGTATATATATTGCACACATTCCCCAACAGATAGTGTCTCCATATCTTCAGGGCATGTACCACTGCTGCTAACTCCAAATCATGGTTCGGATAGTTGAGCTCATGCTTTCTCAACTGCCTTGATGCATAAGCTATTACTCTTCCTTCCTGCATCAACACACATCCAAGCCCAATCTTGGATGCATCACAAAACACATCAAAGGGCTTTTCTATGTCCGGTTGAGCCAAGACAGGAGCAGTAGTTAGCAACTCCCGCAGAAATCAGAAAGCTGCCTCACACTCCTCTGTCCATACAAATTTAACATCCTTCTGTAGTAAAGAGGTCATAGGTTTAGCAATCTTAGAGAAATCCGGTATGAAACGACGATAGTACCCTGCTAAACCCAGAAAACTCCTTACTTCTGTAACTGAGGTTGAAGCCTTCCACTCCATCACTTCTTGGACTTTACTGGGATCCACTGAAATCCCATCTTCTGATAGCACATGACCAAGAAAGTGGACCTTTTTCAACCAGAACTCACATTTACTGAACTTGGCATACAACTTATGTTCTCGAAGTCTGGTTAGAACTATACGTAGATGTTCCGCATGATCTTCCTCATTTTCTGAATATACCAAGATATCATCCAAAAAGACTACCACAAAACAATCTAACTCAGGCATGAATACTGAATTCATCAGGTACATGAAGTATGCTGGAGCATTTGTCAAACCAAAAGACATGACAAGATACTCATATAACCCGTACCTAGTTGAAAAAGCTGTTTTGGGTATATCTTGCGGTCTGATCTTGATCTGATGATATCCGGACCTCAAATCTATCTTAGAGAACACTCTGGCTCTGGTTAGCTGATCAAAGAGAATGTCGATCCTAGGCAGAGGATACTTATTCTTAATTGTTACTGCATTCAGCGGTCTATAATCCACACACATACGTAAGGTCTTGTCTTTCTTCTTCACAAACAGAGCTGGACATCCCCATTCTGAAGAACTAGGTTGAATCAAACCCTTATCCAACAACTCCTTTAGTTGAATCTTCAACTCTGCCAGTTCATTGGGAGGCATACGGTATGGCCTTCTTGATATAGGTGCTGTTCCCGGAATTAACTCAATTGCGAACTCCACATCCCTATCTGGGGGCAAACCTGGTAACTCCTCTGGAAACACATCAGGAAACTCACACACAACTGGGATCTCCTGAAGAACTGCCACTTGCAACGTGTAGCTTGATGAACTGAGATTGAGACTCTTAGGAAGAGATAACTGGTGATACTGCCGTCCTTCCGGATCTCGAAGAGATATTATCCTTTTCTCAGTATCTATTATTACTCCCCATTTACTCATCCAATCCATTCCCAAAATAACATCTAAAGATAAGCCTGGCATAACTACCAAACTTATTTTGTACAACTTACCTTCCAAATTAAGAATTGCCCCCAAAACCATATGATTAGATAACACACTTGCACTAGCTGAACTTATACGAAATCCAAAATCCATAGTGACCATTTCCTGGTTATGCTTAAGTGCAAATGCTTGGCTTATAAAAGAATGCGATGGACCGAAATCAAACAAAACAACTGCTAAAAGGTTGTTGATAGAAAACATACCCGCTGTGATTGGTTCTCCTTCTGGAAGACTTTCGAGAGATGTGTGATGCACACGAGCTTGTACTTGGTTGGTTTTCTTTCTTGGACTAGGACAGGTTCTTGGGAGCGAGCAGAGCCCGCGTCAGCCTTTTATCTAATAAATGTGCCCCTCCCGGAAGTCGGGGTTTGTTGCACGTATTAGCTCTAGAATTACTACGGTTGTCCGAGTAGCACGTACCATCAAACAAACTATAACTGATTTAATGAGCCATTCGCGGTTTCACAGTTCGAATTAGTTCATACTTGCACATGCATGGCTTAATCTTTGAGACAAGCATATGACTACTAGCAGGATCAACCAGGTAGCACGTCCTCATCGACGAACCGGCGCCGTTCTCCGCACAAGGCATCGATCGAGCTGGTTGTCGTTGTTTCCAAAAGGACCGAGTTTTTTTGGCACGGGAAGGCAAAGCCCCTCCGGCCTTAAGCGTCAGCCGCATCCGAGACCAAAGGCGCAAGCGATGTGTCCTTGGTGCTGCTGACCTAGGTGGACGTGGGCACGAGGCAGCACCACATGCGCTTTGGAGCCGACGAGCAACACCCAGGGGGGCGCTCGACGAAGGCAACATGTAACGAACACAACTTCTCGTGGAACGGGTAACGATACGCAAGCACGTCACATGGCAGCAGGCAACCGATGCCCACATAAGCGAAGGGACGCAGGCGCCAAGAGTCGGCCGCGCATCGACGGGGGTCCTCCAAGCAGTCACAGGTCTAGGATAACTCATGCGCCAGCGTAGCCACAAAGGTTAAGCCATCTAAAGCATCAAGACGCGCTAGGCACGATGAGTCTGCTTGCGAGGATGGCAACCAAAAGTCCACAGAGCGCAAAAGTAACCAAAACTTTCCCAAAAATGGTCTAGAGGCATGCAGCCAAAGTATCCCGACTGGCTGAAGCCAACTACGAACACTAATAGCCGCGTCGGCGACCACCCAACCCACCATGGCCATCCGCAGCCCGCCGAAGCAGGCCACGATAGGCTTCCGGTTAGCCAAGAGGTCGCGAGTCCCCAAAAATGGTCCAGAGGCATGCGGCCAAAGTGCAATGTGTCCCGGCCGGCCGAAGCCAACCACGAACACTAATAGCCGCGCCGGCGACCACCCAACCGACCAAGGCCATCCGCAGCCCGCCGAAGCAGGCCACGATAGGCTTCCGGTCAGCGAGGAGGTTGCGAGTCCCCAAAATCGGTCCAGAGGCATGCGGCCAAAGTGCAATGTGTCCTGGCCGGCCGAAGCCAACCATGAAGTCAAATAGCCGCGCCGGCGACCACCCAACCGACCATGGCCATCCGCAGCCCGCCGAAGTAGGCCACGATAGGCTTCTGGTCAGCTAGGAGGCCGCGGTGGGTGGCATGCGGCCACCGTGCGTCCTGGGTGACCGAAGCCAGCCCTAGACACCGATGACCACGCCGGCGGCCACCAAGCCGACCATGGCTAGCCACAGCCCACAAAAGCGGGCCATAGTAGGCTGCCGGCCGGCAAAGAGGCTGCTCTGGCTGGCATGCAAGCCATCGTGTGTCCTGGCCAGCTGAAGCCAGCCATGGACACCGATAGCCATGCCGGCGGCCTTACCAGAAGGCCGCTGTGGGTGGCATGCAAGCCATCGTGCATCTTGGCCAGCCGAAGCCAACCATGGACACCGATAGCTGCCCCGGCGGCCAAAAGGCCACTGTGGGTGGCTTGCAAGCCGTCGTGCGTCTTGGCTAGCCGAAGCCAGCCATGGAAACTGATAGCCGCGCCGGCGGCCAGAAGGCCGCTGTGGGTGGCATGCAAGCCATCGTGCGTCCTGGCCAGTCGAAGCCAGCCATGGACACCGATAGCTGCGCCAGCGGCCAGAAGGCCGCTATGGGTGGCATGAAAGCCATCATGCGTCCTGGCTAGCCGAAGCCAGCCGTGGATGCCGATGGCCAAGTCGGCGGCCAACCAGCCGAACATGGCCAGCCGCAGCCCACCGACGCAGGCCACGGTTAGCTGTCGGCCGGCCAGGAGGCCGCCTGGGCTAGCAAGCACCGTGCAATGCATCCTGGCCGGCCGAAGCCAGCCACGGTCGCGTGGTGCCCGCATGGAGACTAACCCGATCGGCCAGTGCCAGCCGCACCCCGCCGAAGCGGGCCACGGTCAGCCTCCGGCCGGCCGGGCAGCCGAGGAGTGCGCCCGGGGGTCCGTTGTATGCAGTCTGGAGCAACGCCCGAAAAACTAGTGGTTTCGCAGCATTTTGCCCTGGGTCTCAGCCAGCCGAACACTCACTCCCTACTATACCCGAGGGGCATCCCCCCTCCCAGTTTTACTTGCAGTTTTCTACTTGGTTTACTACATTGTTTTCTAGGACCACACAAAAGCCACGTGATATGCAGATTTGGCTGGTTTCTGCCCAGAAACGCGGTGTTCGGCCAGAAAGGCGCACGGGAGTCGTTGTTTCCGTGGATGGACCGAAACTTGGACTTTTCATGCTGGGGCCCCATGGGCGGGTCCCTCGGTGCCCGCGGGCCGCCCAGGTGGGACCGGGTCCCGTGGCCCGTTCATGGCCCGTTTCGGCCCGATTTCGCTTGTTTTTCGTCCTTTTTTGCCCGTTTTTGGCCCGTTTTCGCTCGATTTGTCCATGATTTTGCCATAGACCGACTCGATCGTTTCCACCCGTGCCTCGAGGCCAGACGTGGCCTTTTTTGGGCCCATTATGTCATATTTTTGCCAGTTTTCGCTCGTTTTTCGCCCGTTTTCGCTCGTTTTGGCCTCGTTTTGTCATGTTTCTGTGCCCTTGGAATAGGCCGACTTGGTCGTTTTTGCCCATGTTGTTGTGCCCGGTTTTTTCCACACGCTGCCTGTTTCCTGTGGCATAACCTCCTGAATTAAGTGGCCCACATGCACCCATCATTGTCCTAAGGACCTTTGATCGGCGTGCACGAGTTCCAAATGACTCAAGAGGTCTGTCGGGTGTCCTCGCGAAACCCGAATCATCCACGTTATATTCTTTCCAGGAAAATCCCTCATCAAGCATCACAGTATTACAACAGTTTTATAGATAAGATAAATCAGAGTAAAGCGGAAAGATTATAATACATAGATTAAAAACTTAGACTTTTACAAACCATAAGTACTTATTACATAAACGGTTCGGAACTTTAATTTACATAGTCCACACAAAATTTTGGTTACTTGCCTAAGGTCACGCATCAGAATCATTGTCACTTTCCTCCACAAGGGTAAAGTAACACTGACCACCAAAAGGTTGATCCATAAACTCACCTGCAACAAGGGTGAACAAACCCTGAGTACAAAAGTACTCAACAAGACTTAACCGTCTAGAGAAAAGAGGAGAAGACTCAGATATGAAGGCTATAGGTTTACAAGGTAAGGTTTTAGCAAGATCAAAACATATCCTTTGCCCAAAAGCTTACTAAGGATAAAACCTATTTTCCAGTTTTAACTTATTAGATGATCTTATAACTACCCAAAGATTCTCAAGTCTTTATAAGTCATATCACATCTCTATTTCTCAATTCATAACAAACCCATTCTTTACTACGGTGCGGGTCAGTGGATTGAGGCTCCATATCTGAGGGAACACGGCGATTCGAATTGTTTAAACCCAGCTGGGGATTCAGTACCACACGACATATGTAGAACTTAATCTTGCATACGTCAACCCTATCTATAGATCCTCCCATACAAGACCGGGTTCGCGCCACCCGAGAGTACAGTACACCTCGAACCCGACTATCTCATAGCCCCGAGGGTACACGCTACTCCCGCCATCTTTCCACTCCCAGTGCGCGATTAGCCGTTGTCAAGAATCGGAATAGCTATAGACGAGGCTTACCACCGCATGTGGGCTGTACTCAAAGGTCTCAATCACAGCAGGCCAACAACGATCAGGTCCTATGTTGAGTAACCTTACAACAAGACTCCATTCTTGGTGTAAGTTACTATACTTATCATGTTGTTTCCAGATTCATTATCCCCATAACATAGTAACCATTTTTAAAAGCACCTACTGTAATGAAGTAGTAAAGCATGGCTAAGCATACTAAGCATTTTCATAAAACAGGTATCAAGGTTAACTGTTGAAATCATCAAGGTTGGTAATGCATCAACTAGGATTCACTCAACTCCTATTCACTTAATGCATCATATTAATCCAAGTGATATAAATAACTTTATAAAAATACAAGGATAAGTTTAATGTCCGGGGCTTGCCTTGAGGATCAGCGAAGTCCGAAGATTCTGAAAATCGAGAAGGGTCTACACCCTCAGGAGAAATCCACTGAGAGTTAGGGCCTTCCGACGCTGGATCTACACGTAGAAGTGCATATGCATGAATAATGAGATGCTTATGATATGATCATGGTAAAGATGGAAATTTTCTTTAAATATGGTTATGCAAACCATAACCAGGTAAAGTTGCAAACCAACAAACCAACTTTAGATATTATAAATACTGAACAAGTGTTATTATTTTCTTTAAATATGGTTATGCAACTTAACAAGCAATAAAAGTTTATTTGCATAAAGGAATCCATAACCAGGGAGCAAATCATGCTAGTGTTCCACTGGTTGTCAAACAATTCCAAAAGTCACACAAATCTACAGGAATTAACTATTTCTATTTATTTTATAAATCATTTTAATTAGCCTTTTACTTATACACAAATCATACTTTGTCAAACAGAGATGAAATTAAACATGAAGGTGTATATCAGTGATATAAACTCACATGTCAAATTTCATGATTTTTGGAGAAACACAGAAAATTACATAATTCCTCAAATTTGCATTTATTAATTAAAGTACAGATTTAATTGTTATATTAAAAGTACTCAAAACATAAGTTTTATAATTTTTTTATTAGCATAGACATGTTAGCATCTATCATGTCAAATTTCACAATTATTAGAGCTATAGAAAAATTATAGCAAAAATAACAAACTTAGTTACTGTGCAGAAAACGTAGAAAAAGAAAAACTTTATTCTTGCCCAAACGGGGCTTTCGGCCCAGTCCAGCTCGACCCTGCCTAGCTCGGACGCACGGCGGTGGGTGTGTGTTTGCTCGAGGGCCTGGCTCGAGTGAGACGATAAAGAAACAAACGTCTGTCCGAGGCCTGGCTCGAGGCTCGGGCGAGACGAAAAACAATCGCCCGTCCGAGGCCTGGCTCGAGGCTTGGGCGAGACGCTGAGCATGTGTCCGCTTGAGGCCTAGCTCGAGGCTCGGGCGAAACGCTGCGCCCTGACAGCTTTGCAGAAAAGCCCTTTGGCTTACGCTAAAACAACCCGTAGTCCAAGGCAGTATTCACATGAGTCTGGGACTTCTCAACCAACACCCTGCACTTTTGTGTCATCACAAACTCAAGGTCCCCGACCATGGCCGGCGCACGGCGGCGAACCGAGCGGCGGCGGGCTTTACGCCGGCCGACTCCGGCCAGTAGAGACCTAGCTAACGCGAGCATCAACTCCGGCGAAGCATCCGCAGTCGATTGAGCTACAAAACCTAAATGCTACTACCCCATAGATGTCTGTCCAGCCGCGGCGGCGGAATGGATCTTGGCGGGGTTTTTCCGGCGAACCTCTGTCGGTAGCGAGAGAACGGAGGAGATGGGAAACCCTATTAGCTCACCCTGGTTCTGCTGCTCTAGCTGGTTGGAGCGGAGGAGCGGAGGTAGGAGATCCACGGCACAGAGAGTTTCGGCGGCAAACTCCGGCGAAGGAGCGCTGGTTTCGGCGAGTCCTGGACACCACACAAGAAACCAGTGAGCCGATGATGTTTCTGGGATCAAGATGAAACACAAACGCAAGACAAAGAGGGTAGAGGAGTGCCCAGTGGATCGGACCACTGCACGATTGAGCTCGGCGGAGCTTTTTCAATGGCGGGAAGAAGAACGGCGATTGCTTGCTCTCTGAGTGGTTAGAGGTTGCGCGAAGGGGTTCTAGAGATGCGCAAGTACGTAGGGTATTTATACCCACGGTCAATCGGGATGAGATCAAGCAGGGAGGGTGAATTTGAAGATTGAGCTGAGAAGGTGCTCGTCGGAGCTGCGTGGCAAGAGGTCGATGGCGAGTGCGGAAGAAGGCGCCACGACACGAGATAAATGGCCAGCAGATGGGTAACTTTGCCATGGAGTTGGTCGCGTGCTTGTTCGAGAGAGAACCGCGGCCATCGCGCTGGCGTCGCCGGCAAAATATCACGGCCGCCGCCGCCGTGAACAGGGAAGATGACCTTATCCCCCCCCTTTCCCAATTCCTCTTATACCCTTTCTGAAAATCAGCAATTACTTTTGATTTTTGAATAAAAGTTGAAAATATATTAAAATATCAAATGCTCAGAATTTAATTCTGAACATCTTTTATTTTTGCAAAATATGCAAAATATGTTTAGATTTTGAATTAGAGTTTGAAAAACAAATGAGGACAAAAAGGGCAGAAAAGTATTTTCCAAATTAATTTTGATTTCATATGAAAACTTGGAAAACTTTATACATCAAAGTTGTTCCTTATCAAAAATAGAACAACTTTGCTTTTTGGAGCATAGCCAAATTGTGCTTAATTTTGAAACTACACAGAAGGGGATAAAATTGGGTTTTGGAAATTGATTTCCAATTTGAAACCAATTCAAACTTGTTTTTCAAATTACTTCAGATTTTCTTTAGTAACTTGAAAATCTATCTTAATAAAAGTTGTTTCTTTTAATCCTCTCTACAACTTTGATTAAAAGACCAATGTCTAATTCTTTTTAGTTTTTGAAATCTAGTGTTGGGGTTAAATTTAGGGTTTAAAGGATTTCAAATTTATTCAAAATTTTGTACGGAAACTTCGAAAACTTTGAATACCAAAGTTGTCACTCTTAACAAGAGCTGCAACTTTGCTTTTGAAATTATTTTGAAATTTGTCATACTTTTTGGACTTAAAGAGGGGAGAATAAGAAAACATAGAAAATTAGAGGTTTCCTCTTACACTTATATTTCATGTAACATCTATCCATATACTTAAGAAAGCATCATACCACTAGGGTTACACACTTAACATTTCCTATTCACTAAGCACAAACATGTTAACTTAAACTTGTTTTTAGTGAATGCATACTCAGGTTGTCACTCAATTGAAATGCTGATGCATATGATGACATGGCAAGTTTTAGTTTGGATAACACTGGAGTGTTACAGCTCTTTCCCCCTTAAAGAAATCTCGTCCCGAGATTTAACCTGTAGGCCAAATAATGGAAAAGGAAATGTGTCAGACACTTCCATTACTAACCTTTACATAAAGCAGGGAAAGGTTCCCATAAGACAGATTACAAGGACTACACAGAAGAGAGAAACTCCGGAAAACTTTCTAAGAGAAACTCTTCTGACTCCCACGTGGCTTCTTCCTCAGTATGTTGATTCCATTGAACCTTGTAGAACTTGACAGTTCTTTTTCGCGTAACACGATCTTTCTGGTCAAGAATCTTGATAGGATATTCTGAGTATGTCAGATCAGGCTCTAATTCAATCTTTTCAACATGAATGACATGATCAGGCACTTGAAGACATTTCTTCAACTGAGAGACATGGAACACATTATGGACCAAAGATAGCTGTGGTGGTAAACCAAGTTGATATGCCACCTTTCCACATCTTTTAAGGATCTGATACAGACCTATATATCGAGGTGCCAACTTTCCTTTGATTCCAAATCGAGTAACTCCTTTCATTGGTGACACCTTGAGATAAACATAATCACCAACTTCAAAGGTAAGAGACCGACGTCTCTTATCGGCATAACTCTTTTGCCTGGATTGCGCTATCCTCATGTTCTCTCGAATTAACCTGACTTTTTCTTCAGCTTCCTTAACCAAGTCAACTTCAAAGAGACTACGTTCTCCAGGTTCAGACCAGTTTAAAGGTGTTCTGCATCTTCTGCCATACAGAGCTTCAAATGGTGCCATCTTAATACTCTCTTGATAACTATTGTTATAAGAGAACTCTGCTAAAGGCAAACATTCATCCCATTTTTCTGAATAATTGAGCACACAAGATCTTAACATATCTTCTAAAATCTGATTAACTCTTTTAGTTTGGCCCCCAGTCTGTGGATGATAGGCTGTACTATGCAGAAGCTTGGTACCCAAAGACTCATGCAAGTGCCTCCAGAAAACATTAACAAACTGTGTCCCCCTATCTGATACGATAGTCTTTGGAACACCATGCAGACTTACAATTCTGTCAAAATATATCTTGGCATAGGTAGATGCTGGATATGCTGTCTTAACAGATATGAAATGAGCTGATTTGGTCAGACGATCAACAATGACCCATATAGAATCAAACCCTTTTGATGTCTTGGGCAGACCTACTATGAAGTCCATACTAATGTCATCCCACTTCCAAGATGGAATTGGCAATGATTGTAATTCTCCAGTAGACCTGAGATGAACTGCCTTTACTTTCTGACAAGTATCACACTTTGCTACATAATTGGCAATTTCAAGTTTCATCTTAGTCCACCAGAATCTCTGTTTCAAATCTTGATACATTTTATTACTGCCTGGATGTACTGAAAATCTTGTGGCATGAGCTTCATCAAGAATCTGCTTTCGGAGCTCAGGAACTTTTGGAACCACTAATCGATTCTTGAACCAAATCACTCCAGCTTCATCTATTTTGAAATTGGAATTCTGCTCAGAGTGAATCTTTTCTTTTAGATGGATTATTCCCTTGCTTTCTTTCTGAGCTGCAATGATCTGATCCTTAATGGATGATTGAACTGTCACATTTGCAAGATTTCCTTGTGGAATCATTTCAAGGTTTAACCTTTCAAACTCATAACACAAGGTAACATCGATTGGCTTGACTTCTAGACAATTCCAATGATCCTTTCGACTGAGTGCATCTGCCACTACATTAGCTTTACCTGGGTGATAGTGCACTTCAATATGATAATCTTTTATCAATTCCAACCATCTTCTTTGACGCATATTCAACTCAGACTGAGTGAAAATGTACTTCAAACTTTTATGATTAGTATATATATGACAAGTATAACCCAACAAATAATGTCGCCAGATCTTTAGAGAATGGACTACAACTGCCAACTCTAGATCATGTGTTGGATAATGTTCTTCATGTCGCTTAAGCTGTCGTGAAGCATAGGCAATAACTCTGCCTTCTTGCATCAGTACACACCCAATGCCTTTGCCTGAAGCATCACAATAAACATCAAAGGATTTTTCAATGTCTGGCTGGGCTAATACTGGTGCAGTTGTCAATGACTTTTTCAAAGTCCGAAAAGCTTCTTCACATTCCTTTGACCATACAAACTTAGTGTCATTCTTTAGCAGTGTGGTCATGGGTTTAGAGATCTTGGAGAAGTCAGGGATAAATCTACGATAATACCCTGCTAATCCTAAGAAACTCCGAACTTGATGTACTGAATTTGGTTACTTCCAGTCAAGAACCTCTTGCACTTTACTTGGATCTACTGCCACACCTTCAGCAGATAGAACATGACCCAATAATTGAACTTCATTTATCCAGAACTCACATTTACTGAATTTAGCATATAACTGATGTTCTCTTAGGCGAGTCAACACTATTCGGAGATGTTCTGCATGCTCTTCTTTGGTTTTGGAATAGATGAGTATGTCATCGATAAACACAACCACGAACTTATCTAGCTCTGGCATAAACACTGAATTCATCAAATACATGAAATGTGCTGGGGCATTGGTCAGACCAAAAGACATGACTAGATATTCGTACAGACCATATCTGGTAGTGAATGCTGTTTTCGGAACATCTTCTGGTTTGATCTTAATCTGATGATATCCTGATCTTAAATCTATCTTCGAGAATACCTTTGCACCAGCTAGCTGATCAAAGAGGAGATCAATACAGGGCAAAGGATACTTGTTCTTGATTGTCACTTCATTCAAAGGACGATAGTCCACACATAGCCTCAAGGTATGGTCCTTCTTCTTTACAAATATTGCTGGACAACCCCATGGTGACGAACTAGGTCGAATGAAACCTTTATCTAGCAAACCTTGTAACTGAGTTTTCAACTCTGCTAATTCTTTTGGTGGCATTCTATAAGCTCTTCTGGCTATAGGTGCTGTGCCTGGTTTGAGTTCTATTTCAAACTCCACATCACGATTTGGTGGCAGACCAGGTAAATCCTCTGGGAACACATCAGGAAACTCACAAACCACTGGAATGTCTTGGATTTCCTTGACAGAGGTAGCACACACTCGCTCAACTGCTCTCTTAAGAGTAGGAAGATGGATAAGAAGTTGAGACTTGCTATAAGGTAAGTTGAGCTTGATGGTTCTATTCAAGGTGTCTATCACTGCACCTCTCTGGTTCATCCAGTTCATACCCAAGATCACATCTATACTTGGATCTTTTAAAACTATCATGGATGTTGGAAATATATATCCACCCAAATCTATAGGTACCTGATGTACCATTTCCTTAGTACTTAGTCGACCCCCAGGTGACTGTATAAAGAATTTATCTTGGGTTTCATCAATAGGTATATCATGCTTTTCTGCAAAGGTTCTATTCATGAAAGTATGCGATGCACCAGAATCAAAAAGTGTAATTGCTGGGTGTTGAGCGACAGGAAACATACCAAGCATAACCGGTTCTCCTTCAGGAATAGCTTCGATTTGAGTGTGGAAAACCTTTCCCGTTTTCGGAACACCCTTTCCCTTCTGGTTATTCTGTGCATTGCCCCGATTCTGATTTACTTGCTGATTACCTATTGGCCTTGGTGCATTGGGATTGGGGATATTCTGTCTGGGATAAGGACATTCATGAGAGAAATGCCCCGCTTTTCCGCAATTGTAACATGGATAGTTTGTGGCTTGTGGCACTAGTGGACGGTTAGCAGTAACATTCGGTTGATGTTGAGCATTAAAAGGCATAACAGGCCTTGCAAAAGTCCGTTGAGGATACTGCTGCTGCTGAGGTGGACGATAGGATGGGCGATAAGATGGGCGGAACTGTTGGACTGGATGATATACAAATCGCTGACGCTTCTTATTGCCTCCAGAGGATCCAGGTCCTGACACAAGTCCCCTCTTCTTTTTAGCCTCCTTATGTTTGCGATTCTTTTCTTCGCTTGATATAGCAATATTCACCGCCCCGTTATAGCTGATATTGCCACAAGTAGTCATCATTGATTGAAGTTTTGTATTTAATCCCCTCATAAAACATCCCTTCTTTTTCTCATCAGTATTGACTTGATCGAAAGCATATTGGGACAGATGATTGAATTTCCCAATGTACTGCATTACGGGTTCATCTCCCTGACGGAGAGCTAAGAACTCTTCAAGTTTCATTTTCATAATTCCATCGGGAATATAGTGAGCCCTGAAGGCTTCCCTGAACTCAGCCCAGGTAATTCGGTGGCCAGCCGGTTGAACAGCTAATAGGTTTGCCCACCAAACTCCTGCAGCGCCTCGAAGTTGTTGGGCTGCAAATGCTGGCTTCTGGATTTCAGTACAATTGATAAGACTGAACTTTTGCTCCATAGTGCGGAGCCAGTCATCCGCTTCCAGAGGTTCATCGGCTTTGGTAAATACGGGAGGACGAGTATCAGTGAAGTCAATATATGTTGTTTCCTCCCTTTTATAACGGCCACGACCACGTTGTCCGGCATTCTGATTCTGCGCCAAAAGGGTTGTTGCGTTGACCAATGCGGCAATCGCATCGGCCAAGGAAGGTGGAACTGGTGGTGCATTTGGGATGTCATCCCCACCGTGAGAAGAACTAGCACCACGAGTGTTAACCGGCATCTGTTTCAAACAAACCAAACATTTATATATAAACATTGTACATATCAAGGTCAGCTTATTTTTCATACAAGTCCGCCCTTGGGCAGGACTATCGAGACCACTTTCTTACACATCTGGCCATAGTAGAGGTTTTCTGACTACCTGGGTTACAAAGTCAGAAAGATACATTATGACACACCTTATACTTATTCAACCTCTAAATCTATGACTCTCCATCAGATGAGGCTTCATTTTCCATCGGCTCTAACTCTTTATCTTCTTCTTCTTCTTCCTCCTTAGATTCATTTTCAGGATGGGGTGGCGTAGCGGGTTCTGGCTACAACTGTGCGGTCAGCTCCTCTATATGCCTATGCAGGTCAGCATGATGGTTTGCCAGGATGTTTTGATTATCTCTCATTATATCTACCTGGGTTCGTGCCCGGTTTCTCTGCTCCACGGCCTGCCTCCACTTGCATTCGTACTCTTGGTGCTGCTCGTGGTGGTAATGTAGCTGCTCACACAACGCTTCCCTCTCCCTGGTACCCCTCATCCTTTCGCCATTTGCCCTTGCTAACTCCATATACAGGCGGTCTACTTCCGCCTGCAGTTGTGAAGTGGCAGCATTACTACCTTCACCTTCTTCGTAAGTAACCATGGGCTGGTTACTTCCTTCACTCTCAGCAGGGTCATCATTCCTTGGGGCAAGAACGTGCCGAGGAACACCTCGAGGTCCAGTACACTTGTGTGCAGTCTGCTTGGTACGGGCCATCTGCTAAAATATTCATTTTGAATATTAGAACTATATATGTTCCAAGATTAAGAGATAGAGTTTCATAATTAACTAACTATATTAACTCTATGTAGATACAACTCTTAAGAGGGAAAGTTAATTATAGGTTATCAATCATGATGCATGAATCGAACTTACGAACAAAGCATTCATCAAACAAATAATTAACTTTAAAGTAGTCACTTACTATAAAAGTGAATAAACTTTCTTTTCATAAGTAGGGCAATATTATAATATTATAAACATTGTTCCTTAGATATAAATATCACCATAACTATACTAAAATCATATTTAGATAGATGGATAAGTCTAAGAAATGAGGTAAGGCAAGTCAGAAGAATAAGACAAGTCTAGAAGCAATTTGGACTCAAACTAATTTGAACTTTAGTTTGACTCAAAACTTTTGAAATTTTCAAAAATGAATACTGTTATACTTTCTAAGGAATTCCTGCTCTGATACCAGCTGTGGCAGAACCTCCTGAATTAAGTGGCCCACATGCACCCATCATTGTCCTAAGGACCTTTGATCGGCGTGCACGAGTTCCAAATGACTCAAGAGGTCTGTCGGGTGTCCTCGGGAAACCCGAATCATCCACGTTATATTCTTTCCAGGAAAATCCCTCATCAAGCATCACAGTATTACAACAGTTTTATAGATAAGATAAATCAGAGTAAAGCGGAAAGATTATAATACATAGATTAAAAACTTAGAGTTTTACAAACCATAAGTACTTATTACATAAACGGTTCGGAACTTTAATTTACATAGTCCACACAAAATTTTGGTTACTTGCCCAAGGTCACGCATCAGAATCATTGTCACTTTCCTCCACAAGGGTAAAGTAACACTGACGACCAAAAGGTTGATCCATAAACTCACCTGCAACAAGGGTGAACAAACCCTGAGTACAAAAGTACTCAACGAGACTTAACCGTCTAGAGAAAAGAGGAGAAGACTCAGATATGATGGCTATAGGTTTACAAGGTAAGGTTTTAGCAAGATCAAAACATATCTTTTGCACAAAAGCTTACTAAGGATAAAACCTATTTTCCAGTTTTAACTTATTAGATGATCTTATAACTACCCAAAGATTCTCAAGTCTTTATAAGTCATATCACATCACTATTTCTCAATTCATAACAAACCCATTCTTTACTACGGTGCGGGCCAGTGGATTGAGGCTCCATATCCGAGGGAACACGGCGATTCGAATAGTTTAAACCCAGCTGGGGATTCAGTACCACACGACATATGTAGAACTTAATCTTGCATACGTCAACCCTATCTATAGATCCTCCCATACAAGACCGGGTTCGCGCCACCCGAGAGTACAGTACACCTCGAACCCGACTATCTCATAGCCCCGAGGGTACACGCTACTCCCGCCATCTTTCCACTCCCAGTGCGCGATTAGCCGTTCTCAAGAATTGGAATAGCTATAGACGAGGCTTACCACCGCATGTGAGCTGTACTCAAAGGTCTCAATCACAGCAGGCCAACAACGATCAGGTTCTATGTTGAGTAACCTTACAACAGGACTCCATTCTTGGTGTAAGTTACTATACTTATCATGTTGTTTCCAGATTCATTATCCCCATAACATAGTAACCATTTTTAAAAGCACCTACTGTAATGAAGTAGTAAAGCATGGCTAAGCATACTAAGCATTTTCATAAAACAGGTATCAAGGTTAACTGTTGAAATCATCAAGGTTGGTAATGCATCAACTAGGATTCACTCAACTCCTATTCACTTAATGCATCATATTAATCCAAGTGATATAAATAACTTTATAAAAATACAAGGATAAGTTTAATGTTCGGGGCTTGCCTTGAGGATCAGCGAAGTCCGGAGATTCTAAAAATCGAGAAGGGTCTACACCCTCAGGAGAAATCCACTGAGAGTTAGGGCCTTCCAACGCGGGATCTACACGTAGAAGTGCATATGCATGAATAATGAGATGCTTATGATATGATCATGGTAAAGATGGAAATTTTCTTAAACTATAACTTTTATAGAGTACAACTTTCCATCGCGGTAAAGTTGCAAACCAACAAACCAACTTTAGATATTATAAATACTGAACAAGTGTTATTATTTTCTTTAAATATGGTTATGCAACTTAACAAGCAATAAAAGTTTATTTGCATAAAGGAATCCATAACCAGGGAGCAAATCATGCTAGTGTTCCACTGGTTGTCAAACAATTCCAAAAGTCACACAAATCTACAGGAATCAACTATTTCTATTTATTTTATAAATCATTTTAATTAGCCTTTTACTTATACACAAATCATACTTTGTCAAACAGAGATGAAATTAAACATGAAGGTGTATATCAGTGACATAAACTCACATGTCAAATTTCATGATTTTTGGAGAAACACAGAAAATTACATAATTCCTCAAAGTTGCATTTATTAATTAAAGTACAGATTTAATTGTTATATTTAAAGTACTCAAAACATAAGTTTTATAATTTTTATATTAGCATAGACATGTTACAATCTATCATGTCAAATTTCACAATTATTAGAGCTATAGAAAAATTATAGCAAAAATAACAAACTTAGTTACTGTGCAGAAAACGTAGAAAAAGAAAAACTTTATTCTAGCCCAAACGGGGCTTTCGGCCCAATCCAGCTCGACCCTGCCTGGCTCGGACGCACGGCGGTGGGTGGGTGTTTGCTCGAGGGCCTGGCTCGAGTGAGACGATAAAAAAACAAACGTCTGTCCGAGGCCTGGCTCGAGGCTCGGACGAGACGGAAAACAATCGTCCGTCCGAGGCCTGGCTCGAGGCTTGGGCGAGACGCTGAGCATGTGTCCGCTTGAGGCCTAGCTCGAGGCTCGGGCGAAACGCTGCGCCCTGACAGCTTTGGAGAAAAGCCCTTCGGCTTACGCTAAAACAACCCGCAGTCCAAGGCACTATTAACATGTGTCTGGGACTTCTCAACCAACACCCTGCACTTTTCTGTCTTCACAAACTCAAGGTCCCCGACCATGGCCGGCGCGCACAGCGGCGAACCGAGCGGCGGCGGGCTTTACGCCGGCCGACTCCGGCCAGTAGAGACCTAGCTAACGCGCGCATCAACTCCGGCGAAGCATCCGCAGTCGATTGAGCTACAAAACCTAAACGCTACTACCCCATAGATGCCTGTCCAACCGCGGCGGCGGAATGGATCTTGGCGGGGTTTTTCCGGCGAACCTCTGTCGGTAGCGAGAGAACGGAGGAGATGGGAAACCCTATTAGCTCACCCTGGTTCTGCTGCTCTAGCTGGTTGGAGCGGAGGAGGAGCGGAAGTAGGAGATCCACGGCACAGAGAGTTTCGGCGGCAAACTCCGGCGAAGGAGCGCTGGTTCCGGCGAGTCCTGGACACCACACAAGAAACCAGTGAGCCGATGATGTTTCTGGGATCAAGATGAAACACAAATGCAAGACAAAGAGGGTAGAGGAGTGCCCAGTGGATCGGACCACTGCACGATTGAGCTCGGCGGAGCTTTTTCAATGGCGGGAAGAAGAACGGCGATTGCTTGCTCTCTGAGTGGTTAGAGGTTGCGCGAAGGGGTTCTAGAGATGCGCAAGTACGTAGGGTATTTATACCCGCGGTCAATCGGGATGAGATCAAGCAGGGAGGGTGAATTTGGAGATTGAGCTGAGAAGGTGCTCGTCAGAGCTGCGTGGCAAGAGGTCGACGGCGAGTGCGGAAGAAGGCGCCACGACTCGAGATAAATGGCCAGCAAATGGGTAACTTTGCCACGGAGTTGGTCACGTGCTCGTTCGAGAGAGAACCGCGGCCATCGTGCTGGCGTCGCCGGCAAAATATCATGGCCGCCGCCGCCGTGAACAGGGAAGATGACCTTATCCCCCCTTTTCCCAATTCCTCTTATACCCTTTCTGAAAATCTGCAATTACTTTTGATTTTTGAATAAAAGTTGAAAATATGTTAAAATATCAAATGCTCAAAATTTAATTCTGAACATCTTTTATTTTTGCAACATATGCAAAATATGTTTCGATTTTGCATTAGAGTTTGAAAAACAAAAGAGGACAAAAGGGCAGAAAAGTATTTTCCAAATTACTTTTGATTTCATATGAAAACTTGGAAAACTTTATATATCAAAGTTGTTCCTTATAAAAAATAGAACAACTTTGCTATTTGGAGCATAGCAAAATTGTGCTTAATTTTGAAACTACACAAAAGGGGATAAAATTGGGTTTTGGAAATTGATTTCCAATTTGAAACCAATTCAAACTTGTTTTCCAAATTACTTCAGATTTTCTTTAGTAACTTGAAAATCTATCTTTATAAAATTTGTTTCTTTTAATCCTCTCTACAACTTTGATTAAAAGACCAAAGTCTAATTCTTTTTAGTTTTTGAAATCTAGTGTTGGGGTTAAATTTAGGGTTTAAAGGATTTCAAATTTATTCAAAATTTTTACAGAAACTTTGAAAACTTTGAATACCAAAGTTGTCCCTCTCAACAAGAGCTACAACTTTGCTTTTGAAATTATTTTGAAATTTGCCATACTTTTTGGACTTAAAGAGAGGAGAATAAGAAAACACAGAAAATTAGAGGTTTCCTCTTACACTTATATTTCATGTAACATCTATCCATATACTTAAGAAAGCATCATACCACTAGGGTTACACACTTAACATTTCCTATTCACTAAGCACAAACATGTTAACTTAAACTTGTTTTTAGTGAATGCATACTCAGGTTGTCACTCAATTGAAATGTTGATGCATATGATGACATGGCAAGTTTTAGTTTGGATAACACTGGAGTGTTACATTTCCGCCAGGTTTTGGCCTACTGTGCCTAAGTGTCGGGCCGCCGTGGGCCGTTTTCGCTAGGGGTGCTTGGCCGATGTCATGATGTCCTTCTCTCATGCCTTATGTGCGCGTGTCCGTCGCGCGTGACGCAAGTCCCAGCCCTTCCTTGCCATCCAAATCGAACCGCTGTTTCTCGGCGCGGGCGCCCGCGTGAACCCCTATTTTTCAGCCTCGGCGCCATGCCGAACTGCTGTTACTGGGCACCGGCACCAGGCCGAACCGCTGTTTTCGCTTCGAGGTCGTCCCGAGGACTTGGGCGCGTCTTTGCACCGAGGACACGTTGCCTAGCTTCTGTTTTTTGCCCCGGGCACGTGGGAAGCAGCCGGCTTTCCCGGGGACTTGGCCGTGCGCGGGCGCCCGCGGGAACCCCTGTTTTTCAGCCTCGGCGCCTGGCCGAACCGCTGTTTCTGGGCACCGGCGCCAGGCCGAACCGCTGTTTTCGCTCCAAGGTCGTCCCGGGGACTTGGGAGCGTCTTTGCACCGAGGACACGTTGCCTAGCTTCTGTTTTTGCCCCGGGCACGTGGGAAGCAGCCGGCTTTCCAGGGGACTTGGTCATGCCCGGGCGCCCGCGCGAACCCCTGTTTTTCAGCCTCGGCGCCAGGCCGAACTGCTATTTCTGGACACCGGCGCCAGGCCGAACCGCTGTTTTCGCTCCGAGGTCATCCCGGGGACTTGGGCGCGTCTTTGCACCGAGGACACGGTTCCTACCTTCTGTTTTTGCCCCGGGCACATGGGAAGCAGCCGGCTTTCCCAGGGACTTGACCGTGCCCGGGCGCCCGCGCGAACCCATGTTTTTCAGGCTCGACGCAGGCCGAACTGCTGTTTCTAGGCACCGGCGCCAGGCCGAAACGCTGTTTTCGCTCCGAGGTTGTCCCGGGGACTTGGGCGCGTCTTTGCACCGAGG
>CM019822.1:45371076-45373576 GCA_009763385.1 Coix lacryma-jobi var. lacryma-jobi | reverse complement strand
AAGCTGTAAATAAACTGAAGTATTTTCGTGATTTAAATTAAATAAAACGAAAAGGAAACGCAGCTGGATCTGGCCTCAAATCAGGAAAATCACAGGGGCAAGCACGGAAGAAACCCGTGACTCAGTGCATAGTACATGGGGACGGCGGGTTGATTCTTGAAAGAAGCGAGGGCCCTTCTGCAAAGATGCCAGGGCTGGTCGGCCGGTGGCGACTCCACGCCACGTGGCTGCTCGTGAGTGGCGCAGTGTGCGCACTGTGGTGAGGGCGTGGGCGCTTCGCGGCCGTGGACTGCGTCCACGCTCCCGTGAGCGGGGTGCATACCCCTTCGCGGGGCTCCGTCTAATCCAGGCCGCTGAGGCCGGATCAGACGGTGCCAGGGGATGGGTGCGGCAAGGACGGCGGCCGGGCGGCGTGTTGAACAGAGATGGTGGCGCCATGATTAGGGCTCGCCGGAGATCTCGGGAAGGTGCCACGGAGCGGTAGAGATCGCGAGGAGGGGCGGGTTCGGACGATAAGCTCACCGCGAGCTCAACTGTAGGGTTCGTGGCGCCGGTGTTAGGCCGAGCGTGTCGCGCGGCGGCCAGCGGGCTAGAGCACGGTGGCGCCATGGGTGATGCGAAAGGCGGGCCTCGGGGAGGTACCTAGGCTCCGGTAAAGACCACAGAAAGGGGTACGGGGTGAAGAGGAGCTCACCGCGAGGTTTCTAACGGCGTTTTAGTAGCCGACACGACCGGGGAGGAGGGGGCCGCGGCGGAGGCAACGTCGCGGTGGTTCGGAGCTCTGGCGAGGTTGGCGAAGACGTCCCCGGGCGCAGATGTACACCGAGACAGGGCCTTGCGGACGCGGCGCCTCTCGGTAAGTCCAGCGGAGTGCAGAGAACGGCGGCGGCCTCTTGCGTGGAGAGGTCGAGCTCGCACCGAGCTCGGCAATGGCGGCCGTGACTAGGTGGAGGAGAGAAAGGGGTTGGGGTCGGTTAGATGGTATGGCGCTGGCGGTGGCGGCGGTGTACTTGTAGGTCGAAGAGAGAGGAAGGACGCGGTGGAATCTGCTGCTGCAGATTGCATCCGAGAGCGCGCGGGGTCACAGCGGGCGGCGTCGCGCGAAGGGCGGAGAAGGGAGGTTGGGGATGGCCTGACGACGCGGGCCCGTTTATTAGCGGGGCAGAGAGAGGCGAGCGGCGTGGTGCCTGGGCCGCGAGCGAAGGGCGGGCCGGCGCGGGAGAGTGAAGGAGTGGATTGCGGGCCACCAGATTGGGCTGGCGTGAGGAGGAGCGTTGGGCCGTGAGCGGGGCAGCTAGGCCGGTTGGCCGGTGTGCGCTCGCGCCGATCTGGCCCGGAGGGAGGAGGGAGGGGCGCGGGAAGAGACGGGCCGGCCAAGGGGTTGGGCCAACCGGTGGCTCACTGGGCCAGGGAGAGCTTGGGCCGAAATGGAGAAAGGGGAAGGAGAGATCCAGTTTGCCTTTCCTTTTTTATTTTCAGTTTACAATTCTTTTCAAATTCATTTGAAATAATATTTCAAATCAGTTTGAAATCAAAACAAGTTGCAAAACTTTTTTTTTAAAAAATATTTTCCCTAGGTTTTGAAATAAAGTTTGAGTTTAAATTTTGGAAAACTTCCATAAATATTTTATTTCTTTTCTAAATAGAATAAATTCGATTCGCCCTATTCGGGTTTAATAAATTCTTTTTCACCCAATAAAAAAATTATGCAACGGCATGAATGCAACAAACATCTGGCTAGAATTTTCCTCCATCTAGGGTTTTGGTCATTTCTTAATTAAATTCTAATTTATTTTATTTATTTGAAAATCGGGGTGTTACAAGCAGTCGCGTCGTCCTACCTATTTAAAGTTTGAGAAAAGGTCAAGGGCGTTGCGCCCCCGATGCCTCTAATCATTGGCATTACCCGATAGAACTCGTAATGGGCTCCAGCTATCCTGAGGGAAACTTCGGAGGGAACCAGCTACTAGATGGTTCGATTAGTCTTTTGCCCCTATACCCAAGTCAGACGAACGATTTGCACGTCAGTATCACTTCGAGCCTCCACCAGAGTTTCCTCTGGCTTTGCACCGCTCAGGCATAGTTCACCATCTTTCGGGTCCCAACAGGCGTGCTCCAACTCGAACCCTTCACAGAAGATCAGGGTCGGCCAGCGGTGTGGCCCGTGAAGGCCTCCCGCTCGTCAGCTTCCTTGCGCATCACAGGTTTTAGAACCCGTCGACTCGCACGCATGTCAGACTCCTTGGTCCGTGTCTCAAGAGGGGTCGGATGGGGAGCTCGCAGGCCGTTGCAGCGCGGTGCCCCGAGGGGCGCGCCTTGCGGCGCGCGGACACCGGCCGTGCCGACGATGGCTGCCGGAGGCACCTAGGGCCCCCGGGCTTAGGTCGCTGGCGCGACCGACAACAGTCCGCGCCCCGAGCCGATCGGCGGACCAGCAGGAGCCGTTCCGCATACGACCGGGGCGCATCGCCAGCCCCCATCCGCTTCCCTCCCGACAATT
>CM019822.1:45363576-45366076 GCA_009763385.1 Coix lacryma-jobi var. lacryma-jobi | reverse complement strand
CCGTTTTGGGCCCGTTTTCGCTCTTTTTCGTCCGTTTTCGCATGTTTTTGGCCCGTTTTCGCACGTTTTGGCCCGTTTTCGCACGTTTTGTCCATGTTTTCGCCGTAGACCGACTTGGTCGTTTCCACCCGTGCCTTCGTGCCTGACGTGGCCCGTTATGTCCCGTTTTCGCTAGTTTTTCACCCGTTTTCCGCCTTTTTCGCTCGTTTTTCACCCGTTTTGGCCTCGTTTTGTCATGTTTCTTTGTGACCATGGCATAGACCGACTTGGTTGTTTTCGCCCACGTTGTTGCGCCCGGTTTTTTCCTCACGCTGCCTGTTTCCGCCAGGTTTTGGCCTCCCGTGCCAAAGTGTCGGGCCATCGTGGGTCGTTTTAGCTAGGGGTCCTTGGCCGATGTCATGATGTCCTTCTCTCGTGCCTTATGTGCGCGTGTTCGTCGCGCGTGATGCGAGTCCCAGCCCTTCCTCGCCATCCAAGTCGAACCGCTGTTTCTCTCGGCGCGGGCGCCCGCGCGAACCCTGTTTTTCAGCCTCGGCGCCAGGCCGAACCACTGTTTTCGCTACGAGGTCGTCCCGGGGACTTAGGCGCGTCTTGGCACCGAGGAAACGTTGCCTAGCATGTGTTTTTGCCCCGGGCACGTGGGAAGCAGCCGGCTTTCCCGGGGACTTGGTCGTGCCCGGGCGCCCGCGCGAACCCCAGTTTTTCAGCCTCCGGGTCAGGCCGAACTGCTGTTTCCGTGCAGCGGCGCCAGGCCGAACCGCTGTTTTCGCTCCGAGGTCGTCCCGGGGACTTAGGCCGCGTCTTGGCACCGAGGACACGTAGCCTAGCATGTGTGTTTGCCCCGGCACGTGGGAAGCAGCCGGCTTTCCCGGGGACTTGGCCGTGCCCGGGCGCCGCGCGAACCCCGGTTTTTTCCAGCCTCCGCGCCAGGCCGAACCGCTGTTTTCGCTTCGAGGTCGTCTCGGGGACCTTAGGCGTGTCTTGGCACCGGGACACGTTGCCTAGCATGTGTTTTTGCCCCGGGCACGTGGGAAGCAGCCGGCTTTCCCGGGGACTTGGCCGTGCCCGGGCGCCCGCGCGAACCCCTGTTTTTCAGCCTCCGCGCCAGGCCGAACTGCTGTTTCCGGGCACCGGCTCCAGGCCAAACCGCTGTTTCGCTCCGAGGGATCGTCCCGGGGACTTAGGCGCGTCTTGGCACCGAGGACACGTTGCCTAGCATATGTGTTTTGCATCGGGATCGTGGGAAGCAGCCGCTTCCCGGGGACTTGGCCGTGCCGGCGCCCGCGCGACCCCTGTTTTCCAGCCTCCGCGACAGCCGAACTGCGTTTCCGGGCACAACGCCTGGCCGAACCGCCTGTTTCCGCTCCGATGTCCGTCCCGGGGACTTAGGCGCGTCTGGCACCGAGGACACGTTGGCCTAGCATGTGTTTTGCCCCGGGCACAGTGTGAAGCTAGCCGGCTTTCCGGGACTCGGCCGTGCCCGGCGCCCGCGCGAACCCCCTGTTTTTCAGCCTCGGTGCCAATGTCGAACTGCAGTTTATGGGCACGGGACTCCTTGGCCGAACAGTGTTTTCGCTCTGAGGCGTTCCAGGGCTTGGGACATGTCTTTGCACGGGGCACGTTGCCTAGCTGCTGTTTTTGCCCCGGGCACACTTGCAGAACTGCTGTTCTGAGCCCGTCGCCTTGCCGAACCTCTGTTTCTTCCGGCCTGGCCCTGGCCTTTGGCCGTCCCATGGACTTGGCCTGTTCGTGGCCTGGATTGCGCGGACCTTGCCGAACTGCTGTCTTTGCACGGTGGACGCCTTGCCGAACTGCTGTTTTTGCCCCTCCTAGGATGGCAGCAGCCTTGGATGACACTTAGCCATTTTTTGGTTTGCTTGGGCTGTAGCCCATCGCCGTCCGTGTCGAAAGGGTCGGCCATGTCTATGCAGGATTCTAACCTGAGTAGCCGCGGGGGGAGTTGAGGGGGAGGGACGAATCCGTGCGACGAAGGGCTGGATCTCAGTGGATCGTGGCAGCAAGGCACTCTGCCACTTACAATGCCCTGTCGCGTTTTAAGTCGTCTGCAAAGGATTCAGCCCGTCGCAGTTTGGAAGGGAGCTTGGAGGCGGCCCGCCGCGGCGCGTCGGCGAGCGGGCTGAGCCAGTGGCACGGGCCTTGGGGCGCGAACGCCCTAATGTGGGTCGGGCGAGCGGCGGGCACAGGCGCCGTTGCTAGCTTGGATTCTGACTTAGAGGCATTCAGTCATAATCCGGCACACGGTAGCTTCGCGCCACTGGCTTTTCAACCACGCGATGACCAATTGTGTGAATCAACGTTCCTCTCGTACTAGGTTGAATTACTATCGCGGCACGGTCATCAGTAGGGTAAAACTAACCTGTCTCACGACGGTCTAAACCCAGCTCACGTTCCCTATTGGTGGGTGAACAATCCAACACTTGGTGAATTCTGCTTCACAATGATAGGAAGAGCCGACATCGAAGGATCAAAAAGCAACGTC
>CM019822.1:45247780-45250356 GCA_009763385.1 Coix lacryma-jobi var. lacryma-jobi | reverse complement strand
CGGATGCGCCGAGCCTTCGCCTCGAGCCTCGATCGGTCGGTTGTGTAAGCCTCGTCGAGTCGAGCCAAGTCAGTGCTCGGTTGAGTAGTTAGTCTCGGTTGAGTCAGTTAGTCTCGGTTGAGTCAGTAGCCTCGGCTGAATAGGTTAGCCTCGGCTGCCAGTGTGCCTCGGCGAATCGGAAAATGTGTCTGAGCCTCGGGCCTCAGCCGAATCGCGCTGAACGTGCCGAAGCCTTCGCCTCGAAGCCTCGACGAGTCGCGCCGGGTGTGCTGAGCCGTGTCTTGTGCCTCGGCCGAAGTCCGTAGATAGGATTGAGTTTTCCTTTTTAAGTGTGTTTTGCAGAATCCATGTAAAGGCTTCAAAAATTCCCACAAGGCTCATTTTAAGTCCAAATCCTGTGAAACAAATTTTGTTAGGTCAAGCATGATTAGATCTATCAGTGAAAATGTTAATTGCATTGTTGGTGATACTTTTATGTGTAGATTTATTTAAATTAGAAAAGTGCTGATAACTTGGAAAATGCATAACTAATTATGTATAAGTCAGAAAAATGTGATTCCAGTTTTGTTAGGTTTGTATGAATGTGTAGTTTCAGAGAAAAATATAATATGAGGTTATTCTGTGAATTAATTTGACAGTAGCTTTTAAAATGGTTAAATGTCGTTTCCTTGTTTATTTTGTAGTAATTAAAATATGAGGAATATGAACCTGAGAATTTAAGCACATTGCTCTTATGCTAGGAAGTTCAGTAGAAAATAAGAAATCTGTTGTTTGACACTTGTTGCTAGGGTGTGTAGTTCAAAGCACCTTTCATGATAGATTTGTCTTTTTCATAGAGGATGAGTCTAGGTCCAAATGGGATGAAATTTGGACAGAGGGTTAGATTAAGTGTATTAATCTCCAGTAATTTTTATAGATTTTTGTGAAGCTGTCTAGGATAGGTTACTGTTATAGGCCTAATTAACTAGATTTAATTCTACAAATAATTAGAGGGTAATAAACCCGTTAAGCAACTTTGATGTGGTGACAACAAGACTTAATAAGTAGTATGTTAATTAAATAAGTGAGTAGCAGTAGATGACATGTGCTTATCTCCTGAATTGTTACTCCATGTTGCATCACCGTGCATCCCATGTGCATTCATGTTATTCATTCATGTACCGCATCATGCAGGGTCGGTAGTGGAAGCCCAAGACACGCCGGAGGAGCAGCGTCAGGAGGAGACAACCGAGGAGGGGATCCCGGAAGGAGACGCTGAGGACCTGCCGGAGTGCCGTGATCACCGCCCCGCCGACTTCGAGCGAGGCAAGCCCCGGAGCATTTTTCTCCTACGGTTTGCAAATTACCGTTTACAAGTTAACCTGATATGATTGTTGCATTAGGTCATAGGAGTTGTGTGATACCGTTGCTGCATTGATTAATTATCCTTGTCCACCTGCAAATATTATCTTGTGATCCCTGTTAGGTCTAGGCTCGATTATATGCTTAGCCCTGCTTAGACCGGTAAAAGTCGGGTGATTTCCTGTCCCCCGCATATAGGTGGATACTAAACATGTTTAGCCTGGTGCTATCATGGAGAGAACCATGTGTTAATTAATCTGAGACCGGGCGGGATGTAGGAGCAGCAGGACATGGGTTCTGTGTGCTAGTAGTCTCCCGTCTGTGTCGATTAGGACCCGACGAAGGCACACCTCAGTCATTTTGAACGCGTCAATCACTTAACGGAGCAGGTGCGGGTACCTCCCGTGAAGCCGAGTAAGGTGTTTCGAGCCGGTGACGGAGACGTTGACGCCTAACACCCAGGGCCTTATATGTACCGTGGGCAACTATTCTGATCGACCCTGGCATGGTCCGAGGGCAGGCAGGGCCTGATCGACCTGGCATGACCGTGGGCAGTTAATAGCTTGAGCGACCTGGCATTGAGATAACCCTCGGTGTAGAAGGGTCCATGGCCGTCCCGCGATTTGGGTTCTCGAACCTCCTGAGTGGTCGCCAACGGCCGCCTGGCAGGGTGTGTCGGGCGAGTGTGCGACATTTTGTCCCCAGCTGGTAGGAATCGATTATAATCGCCATCGCTCCTGGTTAGTGAGTAACTTGACTGAGCATGTGTTACCGTAGTAATATATGGAATTAATGATGGTTATGGTTGGTGAATCTGAAAGGCTATTGATGAAATAGTCACTCTTGCTTGAATAAGTAGTCATGTTTGCTCTAGATCAGGTGCAAATCTAGATAATCAGGCTGATTACATAAAAGTGACTGCTAATGCTCTAATGATTTATTTAATAATAAAATGCTTTTATGCAAAAAGTAAGTGTGGCCAACCTCAGATACAGCCTTGCATAATCCTTGGTGTCAATTATTTCTGGTTTATGACGGGTAAGTCTAGCTGAGTACCTTCTCGTACTCAGGGTGCTATCCCTTGTTGTTGCAGATGGGCAATGTTTCTTCGGCTACTGCGAGAACTGTCTGTATCCCGTCGAGGGCAGTGACTAGACCATGGGCATGGTCAATCCTTATCTTCCTGATGCTTTTGTGGACGGATCAGGCATATGGCACCGTATTGTGAACTAAGG
>CM019822.1:45237780-45240280 GCA_009763385.1 Coix lacryma-jobi var. lacryma-jobi | reverse complement strand
CAAGAGGTCGCTGTGGGTGGCATGCAAGCCATCGTGCGTCCTGGCCAGCCGAAGCCAGCCGTGGACACCGATAGCGCGCCGGCGACCTTACCAGTAGGCCGTTGTGGGTGGCATGCAAGCCATCGTGCGTCCTGGCCAGCCGAAGCCAGCCGTGGACACCGATAGCCGCGCCAGCGACCTTACCAGTAGGCCGCTGTGGGTGGCATGCAAGCCATCGTGCGTCCTGGCCAGCCGAAGCCAGCCATGGACCCGATAGCCGCGCCGGCGACCTTACCAGTAGGCCGCTGTGGGTGGCATGCAAGCATCGTGCGTCCTGGCCAGCCGAAGCCAGCCATGGACAACCGATAGCCGCGCCGGCGACCTTACCAGTAGAGGCCCTGTGGGTGGCATGCAAGCCATCGTGCGTCCTGGCCAGCCGAAGCCAGCCGGGGAAACCGATAGCCGCGCGGCGACCTTACCAGTAGGCCGCTGTGGGTGGCATGCAAGCCATCGTGCGTCCTGGCCAGCCGAATCCAGCCGTGGACACCGATAGCCGCGCCGGCGACCTTACCAGTAGGCCGCTGTGGTGGCATGCAAGCCATCGTGCGTCCTGGCCAGCCGAAGCCAGCCGTGGACACCGATAGCCGCGCCGGCGGCCAACCAGCCGGACATGGCCAGCCGCAGCCCGCCGAAGCAGGCCACGGTTAGCTGTCGGCGGCCAGGCGGCCGCCTGGGGTAGCGAGCACCGTGCAATGCGTCCTGGCCGACCGAAGCCAGCCATGGTCGCGTGGTGCCCGCATGGAGACTAACCCGGTCGGCCAGTGCAGCCGCAGCCCGCCGAAGCGGGCCACGGTCAGCCTCCAGCCAGCCGGCAGCTGAGGAGTGCGCCCGAGGGTCCGCTGGCTGCAGTCTGGAGCAACGCCCGAAAAAGTGTTTCGCAGCATTTTGCCCAGGGTCTCAGCCAGCCGAACCCTCACTCCCTACTATACCCGAGGGGCATCCCCCTCCCAGTTTTACTTGCAGTTTTCGCTTGCTTTACTACATCGTTTTCCAGGACCACAGAAAAGCCACGTGATTTTGCAGATTTGGCTGTTTCTGCCCAGAAACGCGGTGTTCGGCCCACAAGGGCGCACGGGAGTCGTTGTTTCCGTGGATGGACCGAACCTTGTACTTTCATGCTGGGGCCCCAAGGGCAGGTCCCCCGGTGCCCGCGGGCCGCCTAGGTGGGACCGGGTCCCGCGGCCCGTTCGTGGCCCGTTTTGGGCCCGTTTTCGCTCTTTTTTGTCAATTTTCGCATGTTTTTGGCCCGTTTTTGCACGTTTTTGGCCCGTTTTCGCACGTTTTGTCCATGTTTTCGCCGTAGACCGACTTGGTCGTTTTCACCCGTGCCTTCGTGCCTGACGTGGCCCGTTATGTCCCGTTTTCGCTAGTTTTTCACCTGTTTTCGCCTTTTTTCGCTCATTTTTCACCTGTTTTCGCCCGTTTTGGCCTCGTTTTTGTCATGTTTCTTTGTGACCATGGCATAGACCGATTTGGTGTTTTCGCCCACGTTGTTGCGCCCGGTTTTTTCCTCACGCTGCCGGTTTCCGCAGGTTTTGCCTCCCGTGCCAAAGTGTCGGGCTCGTGGGTCGTTTTCGCTAGGGTCCTTGGCCGATGTCATGATGTCCTTCTCTCGTGCCTTATGTGCGCGTGTCCGTCGCGCGTGATGCGAGTCCCCGCCCTTCTCGCCATCCAAGTCGAACCGCTGTTTCTCTCTCGGCGCGGGCGTCCGCGCGAACCCCTGTTTTTCAGCCTCGGCGCCAGGCCGAACCACTGTTTTCGCTACGAGGTCGTCCCGGGGACTTAGGCGCGTCTTGGCACCGAGGAAACGTTGCCTAGCATGTGTTTTTGCCCCGGGCACATGGGAAGCAGCCGGCTTTCCCGGGGACATGGTCGTGTCCGGGCGCCCGCGCGAACCCCAGTTTTTCAGCCTTCGCGCCAGGCCGAACTGCTGTTTCCGGGCAGTGGCGCCAGGCCGAACCGCTGTTTTCGCTCCGAGGTCGTCCCGGGGACTTAGGCGCGTCTTGGCACCGAGGACACGTAGCCTAGCATGTGTTTTTGCCCGGGCACGTGGGAAGCAGCCGGCTTTCCCGGGGACTTGGCCGTGCCCGGGCGCCGCGCGAACCCCGGTTTTTCAGCCCTCCGCGCCAGGCCGAACCGCTGTTTTCGCTCCGAGGGTCGTCCCGGGGACTTAGGCGTGTCTTGGCACCGAGGACACGTTGCCTAGCATGTGTTTTTTGCCCCGGGCACGTGGGAAGCAGCCGGCTTTCCGGGGACTTGGCCGTGCCCGGGCGCCCGCGCGAACCCCTTTTTTTCAGCCTCCGCGCCAGGCCGAACTGCTGTTTCCGGCACCGGCGCCAGGCCGAACCGCTGTTTTCGCTCCGAGGTCGTCCCGGGACTTAGGCGCGTCTTGGCACCGAGGATACGTTGCCTAGCATGTGTTTTTGCCCCGGGCACGTGGGAAGCAGCCGCTTTCCCGGGG
>CM019822.1:45225280-45232780 GCA_009763385.1 Coix lacryma-jobi var. lacryma-jobi | reverse complement strand
CCCCATCACGCTAAACACTGCCAAGGTGCACAGCGGGGTCGCACTACAAGGCCTTTACAAAGTCGCCTCCAAGTCCGTTCCACACGTACCTCTAAGGTTTCACCCGTACAAAGGTCTACGACCCCCAGGGCCCCCTCGTGAGCCACTAAAACAAACCCCGTGTGACCCTCACACTTGAAGGAAACTAATTAATTAGCCAGTCCCAAAGCCATATAGGCCTCATGGTTTGCGCTGTTTTGCCGGGTTACATGCTCCAAGAACCGGGTCCTAGGGATCCAGGCAGGATAATCTAGCACAAGCCCAGAACCAAAAACCAAATGCAGCTACGAGTCACACGGCACAAACCACCACACGGTCCATCCTGCCGGATTTACCTACTCACCATACTACAACATTACCAGTCCACATGTTTCATAAATCATTAATCAGAATTAATTATAATTAACCATCCCAACCCAAGACAGCAAGGCTAAGCAGACTTCTACCAAAAAACCATCCCAAACCAGGTGTCAAGAAAAATATGGACAAGTTCTAGTAAACCTTAACATGGGATTCAAAATTTAAGACTGCATGCATTACAGGTTCTAACTACTCTAACTCAAAATAAAATAAATACGGGAGCAATATGAGCAAGGACACTTGCCTGCGGCTGGGTCGAATCAACTGGATCACAAGGGTCTGGAGCGACGAAGACACAAGGTTGCTCCAGGGGTTCCACGTAGCTCGCGCTCGCTGGATCAAACATCAAACATGGCCAAACAAGACAATATAAATAACAGTACAACAACAGTATGAAAACAGGAAATAAACTAAACTAACGCGTAGAGCTCGACGAGACGAATCTAACGCAAGTTGAAAGGGGTCAAAACGGAGTTAAAACGAGCAAGTTATGGGCTTTTGATTTCAGTGGCAAAACTGTAAATAGATTGAAGTCATTTTCGTATTTAAAATAAATTAAATCTGAAAAGGAATTTCGCCAGGACTGGGCCTCACTTTGCTGAAAGTACAGGGCTAGGATGCTACTTTTGCAAGACTCAGAGAAAGACGGGACGGATCGTACTTCTGAGCGGTTGGTTTTAAGGAAGTCGAGGGGGTTTTGCCAATTGGCCCGGGAGGCTGATGCGGCGCTGATGCGTGGTGCGTGGAGTGACGGTGCGCCACGTGGCGGCGCAGGGTTGGCTCGGTGTGCCAGCCGTGCGTGGACCGATGACTTGGCACCCGCAGACCGAGTCCACGGATCTATGAGCCGGGTGTTATACCCCTTCGGTTTTGAAATCTAATCTCGGTCGCTGGTTGGGGATCGGACGGCTGGGGCTGGGGACCGGATGAAGGCGGCCGCCAGCGGGCACTATTCGCACGGCGGCGCACAGCAGGGAGGGCGGCGGCGCCATGGGAGGGACGACGGGGAGCTCGCCGTGACGCCACTGTGGTGCAAGGTAAGGCAAGGTGAGGGCATGAGGGGGTAGAGGGGCTCACCGCGAAGTCTACCGTGGGGTTCGTGGCGCTGGTGGTAGGCTGAGCGTGTCGCGCGGCAGCCAGCGGGCTAGAGCACGGCGGCGCCATCGCCGGAGTGGTACGGGAGAAGGCCACAGGCCGTTAGCGACCTCGAAGAAAAGGGGAAATGATGTGGATCTCACCGGAGTACGTGGTCGGGTTCTCGCCGCCTGGCTGGGCACGACGAGCAGGAGCGGTGGAGACGGAGGCGGATGAGGCAGGGGGATCGGTTTCGGGTGGTCGAAGTTGACGGCGAAGGACGGAGTGACCACGAATTGACGCCGCGGAGTGGCGCCGAGGCTTTGCAGTGGTCCTGCGATTTCGATGCAGGTGGTGGGAAGGATTGGGAGTGGGTGGAGTTGGGAGATTTTGAGCTCGAGCGAAAACTCGTTAATGGTGGCGGGTGAGGATGACTAAGTGTTGTGGCGATGGGGTCCGTGTTATAAGTCGAGGGGTGGCGGCGGCGCCTTGGTGTGGCGACTACACGGCTTTGGCGGCAGGGATGGGAGGAGTAGTAGACGGCTGCCCGCGGAGAGCTCCGTTCTGTTAGGGCTTCGAGGCTTTGCGGAAGATGGCGGCCGGGTTTTTGAGGTTGTTCCGAGCTACGCGAGGAGTGCGGAGGAGGAGGCCAACTCCCGGACTGCGCGCGGCGAGGATAGCTACGCTCGCGCGAAGCTCGGGGGGCACGGGGAGATCGATGGCTCGCTCGGTGCTCCTTGCGGAACAGAGGAGGGGCGAGCGTCTGGAGGTGAGGGGAGACCCTGACGGGGGGCCCTGGATGGCGGTGGGATAGAAGGGAAGAGTGCGCTCGCTCACGGTGGAGGCAGGCGCGGCTGGAGTGGGCCAGGAGGTGGGAGTGGGCCGACTGGGGAGAATGGGAAAGTTGAGGCCCTTTGTCTTTCCTTTTCCTTTTTGTTTTCTTTTTCAAACTTTTACAAATTCATTTGAAACACATTTCAAATCGGTTTGAAATCAAAACCAGTTTTTCAAACTTTTGAAAATGTTTTTCCTAGGTTTTCAAATAAAAACTTTTGAGTTTGAAAATTTTGTAAATTTTTCATAAGCTTTTATTTATTTTCTAAATAGAATAAATTCGATTCGCCCTATTCGGGTTTAACAAAATTCTTTTTCACCCAATAAAAACTGTGCAACGCGCATGAATGCAACAAAACACCTGGTTAGATTTTTCCTCCATCTAGGGTTTTGGCTATTTTCCTATTAAATTCTAATTTATTTTATTTATTTAAAAATCGGGGTGTTACAAACTTACCCCCTTAACTGGAATCTCGTCCCGAGATTCAGGCTAGAAAGAAAGGTGGGTGGGGAACTCGTGGGACATACCATGGAACTTTTGGCGCTTTGCATTTTTCTTGTTCATCACCCGATTGGCATCTTTGGTTTCGAGGTGTTGTCCTTGAGCTTTCCTCTTGGCTCGACCTTTGCGATCCTCACGCTTCTTCGGGCATTTGCTAATGAAGTGTCCAGCTTGCTTGCAGTAGAAACTTAGTCCTTTTGCTTGACATCTCTTCGGGTGGATATCACTTGATTGTCTTCTTGTGGAGCTTGAGGAGGTGCTTCGGTTTGGTGGAGTTGAGGAGAGCTTCACTTGAGCTTGCAGGTGGGACCTCAGGGGGCTTCTGGACTTGTGCTTGCGGTGTAGCTCTGAAACGTGAAGAGTTTGCAACATACTTTCGATACTTGTCCTTCTTGCCTCGGTAAGGTGATATCTGGAAGAGTCGATATGCCTCGTCGCTCAAGTTGCAGTCTTCCCATTGTCGTAGATCCATCAGTTGGTATGGGTGAATAGAGGGTGAGTTGAGATGGGAGAGAGAAAGACCCCAAGTTAGTTAATTTTATTAATAAAACTTTTGACAAATGATGTCTTTGCAACCTGACGATCGCAACACACCAACAATCATTACGAAGAACCAAATCAAAACATGTGCACAAGTACATGTCATACAACGTGCTACGACATCAAACAATTATGGTGGGCATCTTACTATTGGAGGACCTACTTTGAAACAAAGTTTGAATTTTCAGCAGAGGAAGACTACAGAAGTGGGAAAATAGGGTGAGGCTTTTAAAATAGTTTTGTAAACTCGACGACTGACTAGGGTAGCATCCTACGGTCAACGCGGCTCCGATACCACTCTGTGACACCCCAATTTTAAGAACAAAATTGGAGCACAATATATGTATGCCAGGATCAATTTTCATACATATATCCACATCATAGTAAATATCAAAACAATGCTTTATTAATATATCGAACATTATTACAAAAAAAATGACCCTCGGGTCCAAAAGAAAAAGGTACAGACTCTCAGTCTAACTCTAATGTAGACTCGCGGATCCAAAGGAAGGTCGACCGGGGGCTGCGCCATCCTAGTGCAAGTCGTCTGGGTCGTATCCACCGTCTTCTGGGTACAAGTTGTCGAGGTCGTAACCACCGTCTTCGGGGTATTCCTGCTCTGCGTCGTAGACTCCAACGTCGGGTGGGTGGGGTAGCAGGGGGTTCAAAGAGGAGGGTGAGTGAGTACATCGAAATGTACTCCGCAAGTGTAGGAAATATATGCTTATGAGGCTATTAACAAAGGTAGGCTGACTCTGTTTGACTCAAGCGCCTAAAGCAACACATCCTATTAAATCCTATTTCCTATGCACCTGTTTACTAGGTTATAACCACAGTCTCCAACAGAACAGTAACCACACTCGGAGTCGCACCGAGCAAACCACACTCGGAGTCACACCGAGCAACCAACACTTGGAGTCACACCAAGCAACCGCACTTGGAGTCGCACCAAGTACCCACACCTGAAGTCCATCAGGCAAACCACACCTGAAGTCCATCAGATGACCCGAACCAGGCTGTTACAAGGAGTCCTATGTGTATTAGTTCCATACGTCACGACATAGAGAGCTACCTTCCGTAATAACTCCAGGTCTGCGCTCGAGCCTGGGAGTCACTCCCGTACCAAGCAGTAACCCGCGTAGAAGAAGCCTCTGTACCCATGTCATACGAGACTAATAACCACATAAGGCTTCTCTAACGAACTAGAACAAACCCATCAACTAATCTCGAAGAAGTCCAAGCCCGCTCGTGACCGTGAGCACGGCTGATATATCAGTTTTAATACTCTGCAGAGTTCGCACATCTTTACCCATGAGTCATGCGTTTCCCCATCACGCTAAACACTGCCAAGGTGCACAGCGGGGTCGCACTACAAGGCCTTTACAAAGTCGCCTCCAAGTCCGTTCCACACGTACCTCTAAGGTTTCACCCCGTACAAAGGTCTACGACCCCCAGGGCCCCCTCGTGAGCCACTAAAACAAACCCCGTGTGGACCCTCAACTTGAAGGAAACTAATTAATTAGCCAGTCCCAAAGCCATATAGGCCTCATGGTTTGCGCTGTTTTGCGGGTTACATGCTACAAGAACCGGGTCCTAGGGATCCAGGCAGGATAATCTAGCACAAGCCCAGAACCAAAAACCAAATGCAGCTACCGAGTCACACGACACAAAACCACCACACGGTCCATCCTGCCCGATTTACCTACTCACCATACTACAACATTACCAGTCCACATGTTTCATAAATCATTAATCAGAATTAATTATAATTAACCATCCCAACCCAAGACAGCAAGGCTAAGCATGACTTCTACCAAAACCATCCCAAACCAGGTGTCAAGGAAAATATGGACAAGTTCTAGTAAACCTTAACATGGGATTCAAATTTAAGACTGCATGCATCTACAGGTTCTAACTACTCTAACTCAAAATAAAATAAATACGGGAGCAGCATATGAGCAAGGACACTTGCCTGCGGGCTGGGTCGAATCAACTGGATCACAAGGGTCTGGAGCGACGAAGACACAAGGTTGCTCCAGGGTTCCACGTAGCTCGCGCTCGCTGGATCAAACATCAAACATGGCCCAAACAAGACAATATAAATAATAGTACAACAACAGTATGAAAACAGGAAATAAACTAAACTAACGCGTAGAGCTCGACGAGACGAATCTAACGCAAGTTGAACGGGTCAAAACGGAGTTAAAACGAGCAAGTTATGGGCTTTTGAATTTCAGTGGCAAAACTGTAAATAGATTGAAGTCATTTTCGTATTTAAAATAAATTAAATCTAAAAAGGAATTTCGCCAGGACTGGGCCTCACTTTGCTGAAAGTACAGGGGCTAGGATGCTACTTTGCAAGACTCAGAGAATAGGACGGATGGACTGCGGGTTGGTTTCAAGGAAGTCTAGGGGGTTTTCTGCAAGATGGCGCGGACGGCTGATGCGGCGCTGGCGTGGTGCTGACGGTGCGCCACGTGGTGGCGCAGGGTAGGCTCGGTGTGCCAGCCGTGCCGTGGACCGACTGACTTGGCACCCGCAGACCGAGTCCACGGATCTATGAGCCGGGTGTATACCCTTCGGTTTTGAAATCTAATCTCGGTCGCTGGTTGGGGATCGGACGGCTGGGGCTGGGGACCGGATGAAGGCGGCCGCTAGCGGCACTATTCGCACGGCGGCGCACAGCAGGGAGGGCGGCGGGCGCCATGGGAGGGGACGACGGGAGGAGCTCGCCGTGACGCCACTGTGGTGCAAGGTAAGGCAAGGTGAGGGCATGAGGAGGAGAGGTAGAGGGCTCCCGCGAAGTCTCGTGGGGTTGGTGGCGCTGGTGGTAGGCTGAGCGTGTCGCGCGGCGGCCAGCGGGCTAGAGCACGGCGGCGCCATCGCCGGAGTGGTACGAGAGAAGGCCACAGGCCGTTAGCGACCTCGGAAAGAAAGGGGAAATGATGTGGATCTCACCGGGAGTACGTGGTCGGGTTTCTCGCCGCCTGGCTGGGCACGACGGAGCAGGACGGTGCGGAGTGCGGAGAGGCGGATGGGGCTTCGGTGTCAGCGGCGAAGGACGGCGTGACCACGAATTGACGCCGCGGAGTGGCGCCGAGGCTTTGCAGTGGTCCTGCGATTTCGATGCAGGTGGTGGGAAGGATTGGGAGTGGGTGGAGTTGGGAGATTTTGAGCTCGAGCGAAAACTCGTTATGGTGGCGGGTGAGGATGACTAAGTGCTGTGGCGATGGGGTCCGTGTTATAAGTCGAGGGGTGGCGGCGGCGCCTTGGTGTGGCGACTACACGGCTTTGGACGGCAGGGATGGGAGGAGTAGACGGCTGCCCGCGGAGCTGAGCTCCGTTCTGTTAGGGGCTTGGAGGCTTTACGGAAGATGGCGGCCGGGTTTTTGAGGTTGTTCCGAGCTACGCGAGGAGTGCGGAGGAGGAGGCCAACTCCCGGACTGCGCGGCGAGGATAGCTACGCTCGCGCGAAGCTCGGGAGGGCGGGCGGGGATCAGATCGATTGGCTCGGTGCTCCTTGCGGAACAGAGGAGGGGCGAGCGTCTGGAGGTGAGGGGAGACCCTGACGGGGGGGCCCTGGATGGCGGTGGGAGAGAAGGGAAGAGTGCGCTCGCTCACGGTGGAGCAGGCCGCGGCTGGAGTGGGCCAGGAGGTGGGAGTGGGCCGACTGGGGAGAATGGGAAAGTTGAGGCCCTTTGTCTTTCCTTTTCCTTTTTGTTTTCTTTTTCAAACTTTTACAAATTCATTTGAAAACACATTTCAAATCGGTTTGAAATCAAAACCAGTTTCCAAACTTTTGAAAATGTTTTTCCTAGGTTTTCAAAATAAAACTTTTGAGTTTGAAAATTTTGTAAATTTTTCATAAGCTTTTATTTATTTTCTAAATAGAATAAATTCGATTCGCCCTATTCGGGTTTAACAAAATTCTTTTTCACCCAATAAAAACTGTGCAACGGCATGAATGCAACAAACACCTGGTTAGATTTTTCCTCCATCTAGGGTTTTGGCTATTTTCCTATTAAATTCTAATTTATTTTATTTATTTAAAAATCGGGGTGTTACACTCTCCCCTGTATTTAGCCTTGGACGGAGTTTACCGCCCTATTTGGGCTGCATTCCCAAACAACCCGACTCGTTGACGGCGCCTC